>JAUMHP010000038.1:1095560-1127981 GCA_032361065.1 Enteromius trimaculatus | reverse complement strand
ACAGTATTAGGTAAATTGTTCCAGAGTTTGGGTGCTAAATAAGAAAAAGATCTGCCACCCGCAGTAGATTTTGATATCCTAGGTATTATCAAAAGGCCAGACCCTAATCCTAACCCTATAGTAAATACATGGAGTTAATTCATATTACTCATTATTTAAATGTATAACAATGCACTGTAACACGGACACCCTAAAATGAAGTCTAATGCCTAAAGGTGTTTATGAATAAATAATGAATGTTATTACTACCTTTCACAATTTGAATGTTTTGAAGTATCTTATGCTCACCAAAAATATAGTAAAAATTATATAATATGAAATGAAATATATGTTTTATTGTTATGTTATACAATATGAAATTTTGTTGTTATTTTTTTATATTTGTAATTTTCTTATTCTTGTAGTGGCATAGTTGAATTTCCCTCAGCCATTACTCCTAAGCTTCACTGTTACATGATCCAGAAATCATTTTAATGTTGATTTGTTGCTCAGGAAGCTTTTCAGTGTTGGAAATTAATTTTACATTTTTGGGGGAATTCTTTGGGTTCAGCATATATCTGAAATTGAAATCCGTTGTTGCATTAAAATTGTCTTCATTATTATTATTTTTAATCTATTCAATGCCTCCTTGCTGAATAAACGTTTTTATTTTATTTTTTTGCTTTTTTGTTAGCGCCATGTGTAATCTTTTCTCGGAAGGTTTCTGGATCTTATGTAATAGCTTGTTAGAATTTTGTCTCAAGGCTAAAGGCGTAGCCCACTGCAGAATACTAATTTTATCTGGTGTCCCGGACCAATTAATGTGACTGAGATTAAACAACATTTATGGAAGACTCAGGGGTCAAGGGAGGATTTAAAGGTTCATTACCAAAAGAACAGTGTTTACATCTGTTCTTTTGGGAAACCACCAGACTTGCCAGTTATTGAGTATCTCAGCAAAGCACTGTGCTTATCAATGCTTTGGCTAAACACCCAGAATAGCCCATTCTCCTGCACCTTCCTTTTGCCTTTTCTGCTTGACTCAGTGCCTAGTTTATCACCGTGAACCAGTGTTTAGTATGTGGTTCTCGCTACAAGGAAGCTTGTTCAATTTTCCACCGGGTGCTCTTCATGCAGAGTGGACATGTCTCTGCTCTGCTGCATGTGTGCACCCAGCAAAGCATTAATGCTGATGTCTGCTATTGTGTCCTGTTTTCAGATGTTGCTTAGATTGGAATGGGCCTTGTGTGCAGTAGCGAACTGAAACTCATTTAAAGCTTCTGCCACACATGCAGATTTCCATTCTTCTCTGTACTGTAGAGTGTCGTGTAGCTGTAGAAGGCACTCCAAAAGATGAGATTGCCAAAACCAGCAAGTACTGTATAGAACGTTTTTGTAGGGTTGATTACTTTTGCACACCTGACACACATCCACAAATTTGCTTCTTAAAGAACAAAAAGCTGCATTAATGTACAAAGACTTGCAAATATAAATGTTGCGTACTATATTGCAAGTCATACATAAGCTTTGTGTCTTTTGCAACTATTAAATTTGGTGCATTGGGATGGGATCAGCTATGAAACAATAGCATCTTCTCCAATTTGTTTCACTTGTGGCAGTCAACACTGTTGCAGCCTCATACTGCAGATGCCATCTTGACTTGTAGTCTCCGGAGGTGAGGTTATGTGTAATATTGAATGATGGATGAGAAGATAAGCTGTAAACCCATGCAATCTGTCGAGGCCATTTGAGATCTGCAGCTCTAATGTGAGAGACTTGCAGACAGTTCAAGGATCACGGTGGGCAGGACGCGTTTTTCCATGTGATTTATTAATGTCACGGCTATGTAGGACTTTAGGAAAGTCACAGGCTGCTTAAACATTTTAAAGACTTTTAATTTAGGATGTTTATTGCATAAATTCCAGTTCCACCGTCAATTTCTCAGTGAGCTAATGAAAAGAGGTCAACTTCATCATAAATCATAAAGTAATTTAAGAGTGATAATACATCCTAATACCTAGCAACCTCTACAACTTTTCCCCAATCCTGCCCAGCACTCATACTTTATTTAGCTTAAAGAGTAAACTCTAAAATCTCTAAAATAATATACGTATATATCAAAAATATACTTGCCTATAATATCATGCTCTGCTGATGAACTTATAACCTTGACATATGTGCATATTTAAAGTAATAGTTCACCCAAAAATGTATTTAAACAAGACCTTACAGGAAACTTTTTTTGTATTTTTACTTTTTCAAAAAAACTAATTCTGTATGATTTATAAGCTTGTGTACCTTATGAGTCTGTGTGTATTCAGTTTCAAGTTTATATAAACCAAATCACGCACACACAAACAGTATGTATATATATATATATATTAATTATTAGTTTAATTAATCATTATTAATCCTTTGACAGCACTAATATATATTAATGCTGTCAAACGATGTGCTTCATATTTTACACAAAATATGAAAGAATCCAAACAAAAACTGTGATGTACTTCTATGTCAGAGAAAAACTCCACCTGCCATCCATCTCTGAATGTTATGTTTTAAATCAGCAGATGGCAGCGCATGTAATTTTGTAATGAAAGTCGTTTTTAGCACCAAAACAGAGGAAGCAATTATTGCAAGGTTAATCATTCCATGTGCAAGCCCTAGCTTGTCAAACTAAGTTATCTGCTGCAGAATAACAAAGAACTCTTGCCTTTTCCATTTTCCATTCTTCATTTATTCATCTTCTCTGTCTTTTTATGCAATCCTAGTGTCATTTTCCACGTCTTCACACCTCTCCATCTTTCTTTACAGCAGCATTCACTCCGTTACTTAATTGATGTTTATTAAAATGTTTACCTTTTTTGCTGGACTCTTTATCACTGATTTTTCAAATAGCTTTCAATGTAAATACCTCTCTTGTGTCTATGTGAAGGTGGAGGTCAGACCTTTCCGTCTACATTAAAGCTGGTTAGACTCCATCAACAGAGAGATGCTGCTCCGGCTAATTACACCTGTCTGACCCAGACATTGCACACACACACACACACACACGCATACTATATACACTGTAAGTGACATTGATCAGTATACACACACTCACACTTGCTGGGTTTCCATGTTTTATGGGGACATTCCATAGTCCTAAAATACAGTAAAAACTAACCTACCCCTAAATCTACGCATTACACAAAGCATCGTATTTTGCATTTTTAGATTTAGATCATTCTGTATGCTTTAATATTTATTAGCTATTATAGGCTATGATTTATAAGCATGTTTCTTCATTGGGACCAAACACACACACACACACACACACACACACAAGCACACATGCTTATAGACTCGTATTGTTTTTATATACAGATAGTTATAGATTGTTTGTCAGCACAGGAAAATGTATTGTAAGTGACACAAATGGCACCAGAAGGACACTGTAAGGTTGTAATTTATGTCGAAATGTATAATAAAAATTAGATCTGCAATAAATATTTACATTATGTACATTTGAGAGTTTGTATTTATGAGTCCTAAATGTACAGGGTGGGCCATTTATATGGATAAACCTTAATAAAATAGCCAGCATGGTTCACCACCCATCTTGAAAAGTGTCCCCCCCTCACATATACTAATGTGCCACAAACAGGAAGTTAATATCACCAACCATTCCCATTTTATTTTATTTTATTTTATTTTAAGGTGTATCCATAAAAATGGCCCACCCTGTATATTTGTATTTTTATTTTTTGATATATTTTTACAGTTCAAGATTGAAAGTCTAGGACAAGGGTAAAACATAACATATTTACACTCTTCAAATGTTTGAGGCCTGTACATTTTTTAAATAAATTTATACTGTACTTCTGAACTGTATATTATGAAAAAAGCACCACAGCCATTTTCAACATTGATATCATAAAAAACACGTTTTAACAAATCAGCACATTATAATGATTTATGCAGGATCAGGTGAATCTAAAGACTGGAGTAATAGCAAAAGTAATAATCTGTTTGTTTGTTGTTTTTTTTAAATCAGCCTCTGAGACATTAGAAGTGCCGGTAGTAGAAGTAACACCCACATGCCCCTTATGGTCCAGTGCTCATCGCGCAAAGTATCCATTGTGCGTTTTCCCCTATTGCTGTGATGTATTATGTGCTGTCCTCCTCTGCCTCCCCCTCACTATTACACTGTGAGTCACAGGAGTGCGAGTGTGTGTTTGTGTGCTGGCATAAATGTCACTAGAGTGTGAGTCATTCATTGATGGATTGGAGGTAACCTTGGTAAGGCCAGTGTTTTTAAAAGCAAGAAAAAACTGTCGTATCACAAATTCTTTGTCTTTCTTTCTCACTTCCATTCATACACACGTACAACCCCACACATAATGTACGTCACTCGTGGATTAGCGTGATTTACTCCAAGTTCCTGGATCATCCTTTTTTGCTTTTCTACTTAACAATAGTCCTAATCTAGGACTCAGACAGAACACCCACAGACCGCCCACAGTTTGTTCACTGAAGGGCTGATGTATATTGCCAAAAAAATGCAAGAACTGCCTGAAATAGTCATGTATAATCTGACTGGATGTTTTTACACTATTTATGGCAGTCGGTGTACTTAAAGACTGCCTTAGTAGTACAGAAGAATTAAGAATTATGTTAGTCCAGTGGTCTACAATTATTACTTTTGGATAGATAGGATTCTATGTAATCCGGGGAAACACAGGTTAGTATGCTAGTAGCCTATGCAATTCCATGAAGCAGAAATAAGAGAATACCATTCTAGTATTATGATGCTATATACAGTATGGTAGTATGTTCCTGGTCCTTTGCTGGTTTATGCTGGTCACATGCTGGCAAGGGATTGCCTTAAGCCAGCATAAACAGCAAAGGACCAGCTTTCAAAACAGGTTTGTTTTGAAGCATGGAAGCTGGTTTAAGATAGAACTAGTTGCTTAGGACCAGTTTAGGACCAGTACATGACTAGCCTAAACCATGCTTCAAAATATACCTTACCAGCATGTTTTCCATACGGCAGAATTAGTAGCAAACAAGTAGTATGCTATTAAGCTATATTGTCTTTATGTTGGCTTATGATTTTCCTGTGTGATTTCTCCTCTTTCACATAACATTACATTTGACTCATCATCCAAAAATGTATTAACATTTAGTACAAAACCAGATGGAGACCAAATTACTAAGTTTTTTTCTGAATCTAAGACATAAAAGGCATTTTCATACTTTTCATATTTTTGATTTGATAAATTATAAAACATGGCTGTGCTAATAGGACAGCAGTGTGTTTACATTAAACCAGGGAGCTCATGCTTAGAGGATTTCATTGGCTGCGTGAACCTTCAGATCCATGGCTTGTTAAACGCTCTGGGAGTCTGTTGAGGATGTGTGCTGAGCGGAGAGCTAAGAGCTTGTGTCTGATCTAAACACGGCACTTTGTTGTGAAATAAGCATGTTTTATTTACAGGGTGATGTTTTATTAATGTTGTGTTGATTTAGTAAGGCTGGTTGTTAGATGTTATTCCTTTAAAAAAAAGAAAGAAAGAAAAGGACACTGCAGATACTGTCAACGCGTATGGACTGCGGTAGTCAACTTTGAAATCAGCATGGCTATATTGTCATCATAGCCGTGCAGAATTCTAGCATGGGCATGCTCATGTTTGATATGATAATCAGGAATTAGCATTATCACTTAAATGAAACTGTTTATCTCTCCTCACTGCTTACTCAGCATGGGCAGATTTTAATAGGTAGGAAACTTAAATAAATGTGCTGTCTTGTAGATCAATGCAGCAGGGAAATTGTAAAAGAGAGGTTTGTTTAAATTATAGCATATTTGAGCAATTATAGCATTTATTTTGCTAGTTAGCATTGTCAAGTTCTCCCCAAATGTTGTTCTGGAGATATGCAAGTTTGACGACAGCAACAAATGCACAGCACCTTTTCTTTCAGGGTTGCTTCAGAGTGATTAGTGTTGATCTGATTTAAATTTATATTACTGGATAAAACTGACACTTTGAAGGGCATAAAGCATCAACCGTTTCAGATAAGCATTGTCACATTTTGAGCACCTACAATAACTATACTTGCTCGGTAGCTTGTATAGAACTGACTCAGATCTCCATCTCTTGATATTGTTTGTGATGATGTTCTCTTATCTCTCACTGCCTTTTAACTTCTAAGAGCTGAATCTTGGTTTCTATAGCAACTACAATGGCATGCAGATGAAACGATGACCTCACTCTCATCAGGTGTCTTAGAACGTGGTTTTATGTATGCAGTAGTGTTCAATTTTGAACCGTTAGACAGGCCAGTTCACATTTCATGCCATTAAGAAGCTGTAACCTTACCAGCGTTCATTAAAGCTCATCAAACTCTAATCAAGCTGCCCCAGCTAAAATTGTTACTTGAATGATTTCTGAATAGTTCTGTAAGAACCTCATTATGGTCTAAATAAAGCCTGAGACTGAGCATTTTACACAAATGCATTAGGTCTGCATTCTTCTCATGGCCTGTTTTTCTTCCTTAGGTGTTCTGCTGATTCTGTCTGTGCCAGCTGGGCTGGTGTTCTCCGCAGAGGAGCTTCAACCCAGCCAAACCCCTCTGGAGTTTGTGTCAATGTCAACGAGCAGCAGAACCCTCGCCACCCTCTCACCGGGACCCTTGAGCTTGCCGGAGGGTTCCAGGACAGGGGATCTGCACGTTCAGTCACTGGCCTCTCTAGAAGCCATCAGTAGACCCACGACTGTCCACTCATTCCAGACACTTAAGAACACTGTATCATCTGCCATAATTCAAACATCAACAGTAGGGGTGCATCCTTTTGGTTCCAGGGATCAGACAATACCTAATGTCCCTCTTCCAGATGCACCCCAACTGACCTTCAGAAGAATGGTCAATAGAACAAGCTCTGGGGTTTTCGCCACTAAGACCCAAGACCAGAACTTTAGCACTAATACCGACAAGCCGAGTACAATCAGTAGAAAGCCAGTGAACCAAGCCACAAATTCTGGCTCGGGTAATTCTTTTCTCTCAGGGACTGAAAGTGATGTGGTCCCTGGTGCCGAGGACCTTTTGGGGACCACAGACACTGGAGAGATGAAAGTGAAGGAGCCCATTCAACATCGACCATCACCTTCATTGTCTTCAAACTCCAAAACCCACAGAGGGCAGAACACGGATAAGGAGACTTCGTACCACACCATTACATCGCGCGACGTGTCTTCAGTGGAGAATCCCACTCTGCCATTGGAAACAGTGGGAAGAGCTTTGGCACAAACTGGCATCCAGTCTCCTCCCCCAGCTCTATCCCTGCCTTCTAAGCATGTTACAATATCCAATTCCACTTCTTCAGCGGAGATCCAAGGTGATGGAACCTCCAATATGACCACTGGTCTTCTTGTCTCTGTAAATAATGCCACAGATGTTATCAACAGCACCGAAGGCTCATGGCCTGCAGCAAATTATTCGAACATCTCAGAGGCACCCTCCACAGCTAGCGGGAGCATCATGAACAGACAGAACCCAGCCACCACGCAAGGACCATGGGGGTCCGGGAACCAGTCAGGTCCTGCACTGGGTTCTCCTCACAAAAAAAACACCATCTGTCTGGACAAAATGGACATTGTGTGGTTGGTTCTTGCCATTAGCGTGCCTGTCTCCTCATGCTGTGAGTAACCAATATCACACTTCCTTCAGCTCTCGAAACTTGTGCTTCCTGTCAGCAGCACTGACAGGAACTTTTCCAAAGACATAAGATAACATAACATTCCCTTTATGGCTTAGTGGCTTTTGCTTCTAGCTTTCTGAAATTAAGGCTAAACGTAAGACTAAAACGAAGAGGAGATAGATATAGAATATTAATGTGTCTTCTTTACTTCAGCTGTGCTGCTTACTGTATGCTGTATGAGGAAAAAGAAGAAGTCTGCAACTCAGGAGAATAACTTGAGCTACTGGAATGATGCCATCACCATGGATTACTTCACCCGTCATGCTGTGGAGCTCCCACGCGAGATACAATCACTGGAGACTGAGGTACAGAGCTGGAAGACATTTTAGTGTACATCAGATCCAACCAGGCTATCAAAATTGGAGAACCATAGGGCAGAGACTTGGTTCAATGCAGTGGTTGTTAATTGGATGGAGGCAGAATGCTAGCTTTTAGTCGATTGCAAAGAGAGGTACAGCATACGCAACCAGAGAGAAGTCTGCATTATGACACAGTATTTTAATTAGAAGTTATTAGGTCAAAAGGTACGTATACCAGGGTTAACTGTTTACAATAAAACCAACAACATTCATTTAGATAACTTTCCTTACTTGACGACTTCAAGTTCCCAGTACTCAAACCACACCCATAATGTTTCTTATGTCTTAATGTATGTGCTCCAACCTGCTGAGCCGTGGTGCCTCGAGATGTTTCGAAGCCAGCTTGCAATATTTCTTGATCCTTAATTCTCCCTCTTTTTCTCCCACTTTGCTTTATCTCTCTATAACATCCGTTTAAATGTGCAACAAAAGCTGAAAAATCTTTGTAACAACAAAACAGATTTGTTAGAGATTTTTAGCAGTTTTGCGCTATCTCCTTCACTACTCACAGTAATTAACCTTTCATTTTTAGGCTCCAGGCTTTTAGGAACAGAAAAGGCTTTGCTGTTCATATGATTTAGTCTGCGAATCGTCAAGTGAATAAGACATCTGGCTGAATGGCACAAACATAGATAGCTTATAGATTGCAGGTGTATCACTGTGAAATGAACAGTAATTATTGCAATCAAGACAATGTGCTTGGGAAAAAAAATCACTTAATATCATTATCATTCCCGTTATATATCGCCACCTGGTGCTCAGAGACTGCATCACTCTTTCTCACTAGCTTCTCCTAGTGAGTTTTTTTTTCTAGTTATTTTGAGATTATTACCGTCATCCATTCATTGACATTATCCATTTCAACCTCTGCATGCTTCTTTTTTCCCCACCTTTTTGTTTTCGCTTTACTGATCATTTCTGACAGGAGTGTGATTATGATGATGATGATGATGATGATGATGATGACGACGCAGAAGAAGTATCATGTTTGGGATGCCGATGACCCACAGGTGTTTAAATAACCCTTTTAGAGAAGCAAGAGAGTCAATTCATTCCCTTCCTTTAAATATTTGTCAGTTTCCCTCTTTGTAATTGTTTTCAGTTGACTATATTGTCTTATCCTGCTGACACGTTTTTCCATTTGGATTAATGGAAAGTTGGAAAGAATTTAGAACAAGAATCCCCATTTAATACGTGTGACCAAACACAAAACATTTTAGAATCTAGAGCCTTATAATTAGTTGTCTTTCTGCACAGGTGCAATTTACCCTGCTTCTTCCTTCATTTCCTCTCATTCATTTCATACAAGCAGTCTCCATGGTGATAGAGCTCAATCAAGCTCCATAGAAATACACATTTGTTCTATAAGAACATAGATACTGCGAATCCAACCTGTTCCTTTCACCTTAACTGTATTTAGCTTTGTAGGATCAGACACCCTTAAATAATTAGCCTTTAGTTAGCATGAAAGCAAGTGTACAATGCTAATGTGCTTATGTTCCTTTGTGTTTCAGGAACAAGAGACGTGTCTGCCCCCTAACGGTGACTACAGCGATAGCGGCGTGGTTCTGGTTAACCCCTTTTGCCAAGAGACTCTCTTTATCAACAGAGACAAGGCTTCTGATATCTAAACACTATATTAAAAGGAGGAAGATTTTCCAGTCCCTTTTATTTGCTCGCATTTTTTAAGAATATATATATATATAAATATATATATACATATATGTGGTGAACCTTCAGAGACTGCGGTTTATATATGAAGCTGGTTTCAAGGAGCTGAAAGAATATTACAAAACAGAACAAATGCTATTTACTATGAGGGGGAGCCCCTGCATATTTTTCTGATGTGGATTTTCTACAGACGCTTCATTGTGATAAGGGTTTTTATGTCTTTTTTGAATAAAAACAATAAGTGTGGTTGCTCTTATGTTCCAGTGGCTTTGGTGGTGCTGAGAAACATGACGCGTGGTGTAAGGATGCTTGTGTGACGTTACCCAAAACACTTAATATGATTACTTTAAAAAAAAAGCCTGCCGCACTTGAATTCTGTATGTAAGGAGATGCAAGGGTAAAGGGCATTGATTCTGGAACGCTCCAGTGGGTACTGCAGCAACCCTCGCTTCCCTCGTGGAGGAACTCGAGTTGATTGCCTGTTTGCATTTGATGGAGGATGAATCACGACTTTCTGAGATGGTTTGTCCCCAGTTGAGTCACCAGCCAAAAGACAAAACGACAACTGTCCCATTCCTTAGATGTTCGAGATGTTTTTTGTGTGCGTATATGTCTTGTTGCATGCATCTTTTCTGATTTGAGGTGTATGTGTGTCTTAGATGTCAAACAGGTTTTGGTTTCTATCAAGGTTTCGTTGTTAAAGACACCCTAAAATTCCATTTGCGTTGACACCGTTGCACAAGCAAGTAGAAAAAAAAGCTTAAATGCCAATGAAATGCCTCATACAAAGCCCTTTGTATGGTAATGTTACTGTGCTCCACATTTCATATCATATCTGTTCATGTTGTACGTGTTTGTGTTCAACTTCCATAAGCAGGGCTAAGCATTATACTGTATAACTGTAGTGGAAATGCATACAGTTTTCTTTTTTTTTTTTATTAAACCTCTATATTTGTTTATTCGCTATGACATGCTCTGATAAAAATGGCACTATTATTGCTTAACAGGTTGGCTAAATCTATATATATTTTGTTAAAAGATATGTTTTTCGTAGTGAGGGGTGAATGGGTGTGCTTGTGGTTCTGTCTGTCTCTCTCTGTCCCTTGTGTGAACATTGACGAGAATAAATGAGACCAAAATTAATTTCTCTTTGATTCTCAGTGCTTACTGCTGTATTGTACAGTTTTTTAGATGAATGTCAATGATATCACTGGATGTAATAGAGTGTAATTGTTAGATATGAATACATACAGAGAACCTATTTTATTTTGTACTTTCTTTGAATACGTCACTGAGGTTGGTAACATGTTTTAAGACCATATCATTATCTTTTCTTTCCATATCCCTTTTTTTGTATGCTTTGCAGAATTTATATAAATATTGTTTTAAATGAATTTGTAGATTGATTGTCTTCTTTTGCTTCTTTTTTTTTATTGTTTCCATCCATTTATTTTGTGCTGGCATGAGTTTTAGATATGTAAGGAGGGGGAGGTAATTGCTCAGCTGACAGAAAAAAAAAATTGCTCTTGCATATTATGAATCATGTTTGATATTTTGTAGCACATAAACTGTACTTTTTACTGCTGAGCAATACAAATAAAAAGGCTTTGAAGGCTTCTTCAGTCTGTAGTTGATTTTTGTCAATATTTAAAGCAAAGCCTGTTAAAAAAGCAAAGTGGAGCACAGATGCCAGTGATTCCACTGATTTAAATGGGTCAAAGGTTTCTGGAATCTTCCCTGTTTGCTCTGTATGCTGAATGAAGCTTTTCTATTTACAAGCTTTTCATTCATTCGCAGTCTCTTAAAAGGCAACAGATGTTTGTAGTCTTTTTATAAACCCCTCTCAATCACATCGCTGCATGCTAGAATGCAGTAAGGTGTTATAGTCTTTGTTTTGCATATTCTGTCTTGAGTTATTTGAGAAACGTACCTAAAATTAAAACAGTACTATACTAATACAATTTCAGGCTTATAAATTGTATGCTGTCTATGTGTGCTCCACCTTGAAAAATGAATGCATGAATAAAAATACAAATTAAAAATTAATAATTAAAATGTAATTCTACACATCAAAACATTATGCTGCCAATGGTATTTCATCTTAACAACATCCTTTTCAGTCCCTTCTTCTTATAAAGAGCTCCAAACAAGGCAAACCCCTTAAAAGCAATTTTTTTCTTGTACTGGCTAAGTACTTATATCATGATTTTATTTATAATTCTATATTTTTTTAATTTACTGCTTGTTTATAAATTCAAAATGTCAAGTTTATTTGTAACATCATTTCTGCCTCTTCTGTGCAGTTTTTTTTTAGCACAGCATATCTGACGTTTATGAGTAGGAATAGGTTTTATTATATTTGTTTACTAAATTACTCCACAAGTGTTGTATAACTAATACTAACAATGAACTGTAGTACAAAATTGCACAGTCTGCCAAAATCACTCTGCGGAATCCTCACCCTGCCATGGGATTGGTCGAAAACTAACATTGTCGCACAGCGATTGGATAGCAGAACTGTCAATCACAAAGTGGCTTTCCCATCCGGGTCAGATCGGAAGCAACACTATCCGGTGCACTGGGCGAGTGTGTGTGTCACACTTTCAGCTGGTGAGTCTGTCATGCTGTTCTCAGCACACCTTTAGCCCGCGGATACACATGAAACTTACGGATTATCTGTCAGACACACACATAAGGGTTCGTTTGCTGTTGCTTCAGACACTGATCTGATCGTTTCTAAGCTTGTTTAGTGTTTAGTGGAGGAAATTTGGGGATAAGATGGCGGATGTGGCTCCGGCCGGCGTGGAAAAGAGTCTGGATGACTTCTTCGCTAAGCGCGACAAGAAGAAAAAGAAGGAGAAGGGCAAGGGAAAGGAGCAGGCGACCGGAGGAGCCGCGATGGCGGTGAAAAAGACGAAGAAGGAGAAGGAGAAGTCGACGAAGAGTGAGAATCAGGACGCGCAGATGGAAAAGGTATTGCACAGTCAAACAACACACATGGGCTGTGTCACAAAACCTAGCGAGCTGCCTGTGTAGACAGCGTTTGGAGATACAAAGGGCGCGTGAACGTTCTAAAAACGCAGGCTTGTCTAAGCAGGCAGCTCACTCGGTTTTGTGACACAAACAAATAGCAACACCAATAAAAGGTTACGTTTTTCTTTTATCGCCTTAAAGTAAGTACATGTAATATTGTGTTGTAGCAATGAACTGTTCATGTTTCTGACAGCTGCTACGCTACTTATATAGTTAATATTAAGTCATTATTTTGTTCCTCGTGCTGCCTGACTTTCTTTCCTCTAGAAAATCACATTTTTGACAGAACGTTAACGTTAGAT
Source organism: Enteromius trimaculatus (assembly GCA_032361065.1). Lineage (NCBI taxonomy): Eukaryota > Metazoa > Chordata > Actinopteri > Cypriniformes > Cyprinidae > Enteromius > Enteromius trimaculatus. The sequence goes on along the minus strand of JAUMHP010000038.1, from coordinate 1,114,896 downwards.
ACTGACGTTAGATTTCCCCCCAGCCCATACGATTAAAGTGAGTAGTGACTTTTAATGTCATTCTACTAACATCGACATAGCAATGGAGCAACATAAAGGGCGTAAATTTTTGTGTGTGAACGATGTCTTTTAGTGGTACCCTTAAATGCTAGAAGTAGCATTTGGTCGTGACGTATATTGGGTGATGTGACATCACACTGACATTCGTTGCTTAGGGCATCAATCTTCCAGTTGGTTAAGTCTAGATAGCTTTCCATCATTGTTTATTTATTCATTTATCTATCTATTTCCTTATTGTAAGTTATCCCTTACAGTGTTTTATATGTCCTCCTCTTCTGTTTTCTTTCTCTGTTGACTTTTCTCCTGAAGGTGATTGCATATTTCATCTTATTTCAGTAATAATAGTAAAAAACAATCTTCCAGCAAGGGTTTTGTAACTTCTGCTGTAACTGTGTAAACATGTGTTTTTCTTTTGAAACGGTACAGATTAGCAGAGTGCAAATGAACGCAAGTTTTGTGATGATTGCAATGACAACAGGTCACTTTAATTAAATCCTGCACATTGCATCAGTTCGCCGCCTTATGCTGTTCCCTAAAATTGTGTAATCCCTTTATGTAGAAAAGGTACATACTGTTGAGTGTGCAGCTGTAGAGTAGGCATGTTTTAAAAAATATTACTGTCATAATTGCATGTTTTATTAAAAAAAAAACAACTCTGTTTAATTGAGGTGTCAATTAAAGGCTGCAACCTTAAGGCTGTCAGTCATATTGTTACAGTTAAAGGTGCAAAAAAGCCAATCACCGTTAGGAGTGTGTCCATTTGTGGTAGGGGAGGTGCCTATGTTGCATAGCATCTTTATGAATTTGGGGGCGGAGCTATCAAGATAGGATCCTTTTGGCTAGAAGCGAGTTTAAGTGATATCAGAAATCCACATTACACGTTTCAGTTTATTTAGCTACTCAATTTATTGTACCATACTGGAAAGGGAAAGGAAAAATAAGCTTGCAGACCAGTCATGGGTTTTTATGTGGAAAACTCTGCTCATGTTTTTGCGTAATGATGCATCAATGGCCAAATATGTCTTTATAAAAGTTCACCTCGTAGCTGCACTTAAATATCTAAATAATTGTGTTAAATATTTTTCATCAAGTTTTTTTTTTCATCGATATTGATCGTTATCCCTCTAAACATCTCAACTGAACTGTCAGTCTCTCACATCCACTGTGTTTTTATTTATTAAACTTTTTTTTTTTATTGATTGTTCTTTGTAATACTTTTGTTTACTGAATGCTGCTCTAAAGTGCAGGGTTAGCCTGTCATTGGAGTGTGAATACCAGATTCTCACCAGATATGAGGGATGCATAATGAATTGAAATATAACCCAAATCACAATATGGAGAACTGTTGAATGAGCTGATCTGAGTCCGTTTCAGTTCACAGAAGAGCGGAAAACAGAGTCATAAATGTTAAAATATTAGTGTTGATTAATGTCGATGTGTCCACAGGCCAATTTACTAAAATCATGTGTGCCTACAGGCCAATTTGTACATACTGATTAAACGTATGCAGTTATTTATTTTTCGAATAAGATTAGATTTCTACAGTAATACAATGTTGAAATGGATTCCTGCTGTAGTTCCAGATATATATAGTTAATACATGGTATAGATATTCACTTGGTTCTTCTCCTGTCTGAAATTCTAAAAAACATTTTTAATTAACTTCACTTCTCTTTTCTTAAACTGTCTCTCCAGGAGGATGAGGAGTGGAAGGATTTTGAGCAGAAGGAGGTGGACTACACCGGACTCCGACTGCAGGCCCTGCAGATGAGGTGTGAAGCACTAACAGTTGGCGTCTAATGAATTTGGTGCTTCCGGGGTCTGTTTTTCATACGTGGATTTTGTTGATGCAGATTTAAGAGGGTCCGGGATTGTTAGTTTTTTTTGAAGCTCATCTCGGAGCTGTTATCATGGTAACAGGTCCAAAATCTCAAACCTGTTTGGGAACAGGATTAGAATGTATCATTTTAAGTGCAACATGGCAATTCAAATGTTGCATAAACTTTAATAGACACCCATTTTACTCATTGAGAGACACATCTGTGAGGGAATGATGTTGTAATTTACTTTTATCACTCATTGTGCATTCATTTGAATGGTGAGCTTGTTAATTCTAAAATGCTTTTATGATGCACAATTCAATTTTCAACAGTAAATCATAAGAGCCTAAGATGGATCATATCTAGCAACTTTGATGTTGCCAAGTATAATAATTCCACTTCATAAAAATATGAATTGCAAATGACAATACTCTTAACACTGAAAAATGCAAACCCTGTATGAATTGTAAAAATGTATTTGAAATCGCTTTAAATGGGTTACAAATTTTATTAATGTGTTAGAACATTTATGCCTAAATGGACTTTAATATATTTTGATTTGTGCATGTTACAGCGCATCTCTGTTGAAGTACACGTGTTTATGTTTGTCTGATAGTGATGAGAAGGAGGAGGAAGAGTACGAGAAGGAGGAGGTGGGTGAGGATGGTGAGATCATCCTGGTCACTGGTGATAAAGTTTCTGGACCCTGGAATAAATCAGGCGCCCCCCCTTCAGCTGCTCCCGGTGAGTCTGCAGTGTTTGGTATAAGTCAACTAATGGAAGTATTAGTTGAGATTAGTTCTTAAACCCCTATCTGTCTCATTTTCTGTCAGTCGAGGAAGTTGAGGTTCCTGAGCCCAAAGCACCTGGCGTGTATCGTCCCCCAGGGGCCCGATTAACCTCTACCAAGAGAGGCCCGACTCAAGGGCCACCAGAAATCTTCAACGACACCCAGTTCCCCTCTCTCCTGTCCACCGCCAGGCACGTGGAGACTCGCAAGTAAGTGACTGCGCTCTTCTAAAGGGCTGTACGCTGTTCGTTGCTTAAGCAGATGTACCTTTAGCTTCCTTCCTAACATACAGAGTATGTCATTCTGATGTGATGTCATTTCCTCTGTATTTGTACTGTTCAGATTTTCTCTGTGCATGGAAATACAAAGTTTTGCTTAGTAAAAAAAAAAAAAAATATATATATATATATATATATCTATATAAAATATATATAATTATAGAAATATAAAAGCTGAAAAACCTAAGAAAAAAAACTTATTTAATGTGAAAATGTTGCAACTAACTAAAATAAAATAAGTACAAAAATGACTATATCTAAAACTGATATAAAACATAACCTTAAATTATGAAATTCTGAATAATAGTAAGTACTGTAATAGTACACAAATAATACTAAAATGACCAAATTGACAAAAGGTGCATTATAAAATGGATAGTTTTAGTCATTTAATGCAGAAGTGTAAAAAGTATTGTTAAATATGCCATGTTTCAAAATGTAAAATGATGTTTGTCTTGAAAATGTGCATTTAGTAAAAACATATTTTGGTGTATTCGAAATATTACTATTATTAATATTATTATTATGAGATAATATAATATTATTTCGGCCATTCAAATAACACTTTCATTAAACCCTGTTGTATTTGTTCAGGCCGACCATTGTGAACATCAACCCATGTGAGTTGTAAATGTGAACAAGTGGATCGATAAGAAGATAATGCATTATTAAACAGTAAAATATGTTAATTTAAACAATTATCAATAAAAATTTTTTCAAAAGGTTTACAGACCGAAATACAAAGTTTCTCTTTTTTTAAATCTCTAAATCATGCTTTTTAATTTAAACAAGATCTAAAGTCTTCAATTTAAGATGTAATATCCTGCAGATACTCTGATCTGGCAAAAACCATCAGTTCATGTTTTTAAGGTGTATAATTGTCCAGATCTCAGCTGGTGAGGAGGGTTCATTACTGGACCTCATGCTGTTTTTAAAGACCCCTGGTTTAAAATATGTGCATACTATAGAGTTGCTAGTATTACATTTTGTGCATAATCAATCCTGTATACTGGTTGATGTTTTGTTGCAGAGACAGAGAGATGGAGAAGACCTTTGAGGTGGTGAAGCACAAGAGCCGGGTCAGAGAAGGGGAAGGCCCTGGCTCCATGCAGCATCTACAGTTAGATAATCAGTATGCCATCCTGGGGGACAAATAAAAGCCATCTCCCCCTCCCCCCCAAGCCTACCGCCAATGGTACAGTAAGACTCGTAGGGGGAAAATGTTCTGCAGCTGTCTGATGCAGTCCTGACTGAGCTGGAGACGTCTGTGTCCATTTTCTCACACGCACACACACACACACACACACACACAAATCATACACAAACATCCCATTAGACCCATTAGTCAAGCAACACCCAGAAATGAACATATTTTGACCCGTTCAGCCATCCAAGTCCTCTCATTCACACACGGACACAGCTGATCAAGGCCCTTCCTCATCAACTGCATTCAAACGGGCTGCAGCAACAGGAACTGACTGAAATTTCAAATTCTGCTTTATACGACACCGTTCACCAAGATGAATGACACTGCATCAAACGAACAAGGCACCAAATGTTTATTATGGTGGATTTCCTCATGGGGTTGGTTGGCCGGCAGAGCCACTGGACATCAACCAACCCTGAGAAAATGAGAAAAGCCACTTTGAGGATGGAGTTCAAGACATTGGGTGAGAATTACACAAAAAAAAAAAAAAAAACTGCTGAGGGTTTTTTTTTTTTTTTTTTTTTTTAAATCGCTACAACAGTATAGCATCCTAAACCATTGGATTTTTTTCCCTTACATCTTGAAGACAGAAAACTGGGAGTTTTTGGTTTGGGCACTAGAGAGTGGAGACTACCTCAGTTACATATCTGTGGTTACAATGTCGACCAGGTCCTGGGCTCTGATTGGCTACCGGAATTAACACCAGTCCGGCCAAAGAGGAGCAGCTTAACTTGTAAACTTGAATTCTATTTTTTTTTTCCCTCCCCATTTTGCAAGATCTGTTCAAAGAGGCATTAAGTCTTCAAATTTATTTTTTAAAGTGGCCTTACTGTGGGGAAAAAAATATGAAAAATATTTAGAGAATGTGTTAAAACAGCATTCTGGAAGGCACTTCCTGGTCATTTTGCAGGTAAAGCCTGCTCAATTTGATCCTTGCCACTCTGAGGAGTAAAAACCACCTCCATATCCCTCTGTGAGAATGTAGTTCCACGCTAGTTTGTCAGCATATTGCTAATAATGGATTTTCTCTAACAATGTCCCTTTAACCCTTTCATCCCTGTTTCTCTCCTCATTTTATTTGATTCCATGATGATTGACAAACCATTATTAAAGCTTAACCTTTCTAATCTCATATCATGTTTGTGGTTTGATGTGTATTTTTGTAGCCATGGCTTGTAGAAGGTGCTGCAGTCATCGCTATGAACAGTTGGCCCTGTCAAATGAGTTCCAGCTTGTGTAGATTAAATTTTAGTTACAGTGTTAAACTTCACGCTTTTAGTTAACGAATAACAATCTCTATTCTTTTTGTACTTTAAATCTCCTCAGATTCCTGTTTGTTAATGCTCATCGAGCAGTTGAGGGTGGTGTACTGAACTCTGGTTTTGTGGAGATGCATTTAACTGATTATGATTGCATTATATAGTATATATATCAGTAAAGTTTAGCCTTACAAAAAAACGCTACAGTTTGTATTTATATGAAATACACTGAAACATTTTCTTGATGTGTCTGTTCACACAAAACTCACAAATATAACAATTAGTAATCAATCTTTTAATGAAAAGAAAGATTTAAGGGGGGAAAATTATGTTGCACTACCTGTTTTGTTTGGAACGTTGCTGCAAAAGACTTCAACAGATTACATGAGTGCTTTATTGGCACTTTTAGGAAACAAAATCTAGCAATCACAAGCTTGCATTAATAAATACTGTTAGTAAATGGAAGATTATTTCATTTGTAACTGGTTCTGATGAGTGAGTGGTAATTGTATAACCCTTATTCTACTAGTAGCAATGATTATTTCTTCATTTCAAGTATGCCACTGCCTGGTCCTCTCCGCTTTGCGCTACAGATGTTACAATACTGTATTCCTGGGACCTGCCGAAGGACATAAAATGCAAAACATTAAACATTTATCCTTTCTTAGATAAAGGGTCAAAGTTTGAATGCTGCAGACTGGTTCAAATGTGAAGTGTGTCATTTCTGCATCTCTAGCATTAATAAATGGCATTGGTTGAGCAACAAGAATGCTGGCTAAATGTTTGGATAGTGCAACTTACCTTTGAAATACAAATGTCATCTTGTTGCATATTAAGGTGGATAATACAAAGTACTTCACCTTTAAAAACAAACATATATAAAGACTTACGTTCCCAGGTGACGGCAGACACTCCTTGTGGAACATGTGTCTGCAGTGAAACACCACCACACCGAATGCTTGAGCCGTGTCTTAGAATGTGAATTAAATGAAAAATGAGAATTAAAATAGTGATTGGGTGACAGCTCTTATTTTCCTAATTATTGTGTATATGCAGTATTGTGCACATTGTTCATTAAAAAATACTCATGTGTTGTTTATACACACACACACACACACACACACACACACACATATATACACACAGCATAGCTTACATATACAATACATACATGCGCACACATACACACATGCATGTACATATTTAAGAAAAGTTTGTATATTAGATACCTTTATATATCGAATAAAATTGATAGAAATATAACTTGTTTAATTAATAATTTGACAGTACTAATATATATATATGTATATACACACATCTTACACAATAATATAATTATTTAATATGCATTAATTTTCAAGTAATAGGTTTATAATTTTTTCATATATTGTATTTTATATTTTATTTATTCTATATTTCTTTATATGTGACCCAGGAACATAAAATCAGTCTTAAATCGCTGGGGTATATCTGTAGCAATAGCCAAAATGACATTGTATGGGTCAAAATTATCTTTTTTTCCAAAAAATCATTAGTATATTAAATAGGGATTATGAATGACACATTTATATACTGTAGCGCTTTACTGTGTATTGCCATACAACCAAAGCACTTTACAATCATGTGGGGGGGTGGATGATGCGACGGCAGCCACAAGGCGCCAGTGCGCTCACCACACACCAGCTACAGGTGGGGAGGAGAGATACAGCCAATCAATGGAAAGGGATCTACAGGGGATATTGGGAGGCCATGACGATCTCTTTATGATGAGTGTCATGGGATTTTTAATGACCACAGAGAGTCAGAACCTCGGTTTAACGTCTCATCCGAAAGATGGTACTCTTTTGACAGTATTTAGTAAATTTCCTACTGTAAATATGTTAAAACTTACTTTTTTATTAGTAATATGTATTGCTAAGAACTTAATTTGGATAACTTATAAGGCGATTTTCTCAGTATTTAAATTTTTTTGCACCCTTAGACTCCAGATTTTCAAATGGTTGTATCACGGCTAAATATTGCAAACCATACATCATCTGAAAGCTGAAATAAATAATCTGCCCATTGATGTATAAATCTGAATTAAAAAAAAAAACGACACTTTATGTGCGATCAATCAATACAAACAGACATTAAAAGCAAACAAGCTGTACCTGACGGTAGAATAGGAGTGTGGCAGGATTCACAGATGTTTTCTTCTATCAGAAATAAAATGAGAATTTTTGTAGCATTTCTCGCAAACAAAGCGGCTGCTGACGTGCCCTGATATTTTAGTCGACAGGATCTTAGTATCTTAGATGACAGGAAGGCAAAACATTTGTTTACCATCCACCCGCACTCCTTTCTTCTGTGTCCTGTGCATCCTCTGTAGAAGAGACAGGGAATCTGCCACCAGGATCTTCTTACAGCCCTCTCTCAGTAAGATCTACAGGACAAACATTACGATGTTCTGAACACTTTCCATAAACACTAAATGTATCTTTACAAGCCTCTAATTATATTAGTACTCTAGCCTGATTGGAATGCTGGCTTAACCGGCAGCGATCGCACCTGTAGATTATAGTCCTGTAGAATCTTAACCAGTGAGTCTCTAAGGTTAGGAATCTCCATCCCTTCTTTAATGCGGTGAATGAGCAGGATGGGGTCCACATGGGTTCCGATGTTATTCAGGAGGCCTGTGATAAACGCTACAGTGAAGAAAACAAACAAAAAGCATTACTAATATTGTTAAGTTACATTTTTATTCTTAGCAGAAAGAGCTGCTGGAAAGTGAAGTCTCATACGTGGTTTGTCTATAGAGTAAGAGATGAGATCGTCCCAGAGTTCTCTGTCATCCTGCTCTTTAGCAAACTCAATGGCCTTGTCCACATCAGCCAGCTCCTCCATAATCATTTGCAGAGCACGTCTGCAGTTTCCCATACGACCTGACAGGGAAAAATATATATATATATATATAAATATATATATATAAATCAAGCACTAGAGGCTATAACCAGTTGAAAACTTTACACACCTCTCCTATACTGCACTGGATCAATTACTGTAAATAACTATAACATGCATTTAATTGTGACGACACAAAGGCATAGATCAAAGATTCACAACTCACTGAGCAAGAAGACCGTCTCTTCTACAAAGTGCCTCTGCTGACAGATTTCCAGAGCCTAAAAGACACAAAGCAACTGTTCAAAAACTGTAAAGACTAAACAAATGAATTCAGGGCAATGACGCTTGTATTGATTCGTTTAGTTTTTTACGATTGCTTAAGCACAATTTTGAAAACATGCCCAGGTTTGTCAAAACAGTTAACACAACCCTACACCAAAGCAGCACAACACTTCCGATCATTTGCAAAATGGAACACTTTTGTCAAAACTATACACCATTTACCCAAATCAGTCAACATGGAGAATCCCAACAGAACCAGTCCCAGGTGTCATGCTGCTACAGTAGTGTGCATAACACTGTTAGCTCAGCAAACCACAGAAAAATGTAAAATACTGTATCCAGTACAGGTTACAATTACAGTAAACAACAACAAACATAAAAAAAATATTGTAAGAAAACGGACAATATTGTATTACTACAATTTAGCAATCATGTGTTTGTGCACCTGATTGGCTCATAGGTGTGGTAATTTGACAGTCAGCGCTTTGGAATTGCAAGGAAGTGACATCATGATATACTTCTGTGTCTGATGTGTACAAGTGTGTTCAGTGTTTTGCAAATAGTGTGAAGCTGACAACGTGCTTACAGTTGTGCAAATCTAGCCTTGTGTTTTGCTCCGTGAGTGTAAGGTTTTGTGGGAAAAGTTTCCCTTTAGTGTGTAAGCAATCATAAAAAACTGCAAATAAACTGAAATACAATGCCTTTACTACATACAATCATTTAATCCAAGTGATCTATCCATCTACAGTATATACAGTCATGTGAAAAACTTTAGGACACTCTTCTGAATTTCATGGTTTTCTGTTAAATAATTGTAATCTGATAAGACTTGGAAGCCAAGCTGGAAAAGCCATGTGTGGCAAAGTTAGGACACCCTAAGATTCAATTGCCTGTAGATCAACTTAGCTGCAGTAACTTAATGAAATCATTTTCTGTATGACTTTATCAGTCTCTCACATCGTTCTGGAAGAATTTTGGCCCACTTTGCTTTACCCAGCTGCTCATGTTATTTGAGCTTTGTGGGCACTTGTTTGTTCACCGCATGATTTCAGTCAGGATGAGATCTGGACTTGATTCTTTTCTTTTTAGCTGTTCTTTTGTAGATTTCTTGTGTGCTTGGAATCGTTGTCTTGCTCCATGACCAATCTTTGCCAAGCTTTAGCTGTTTGCCTTACATTTGACTCTAGAATACTTTGGGATACAGAAGAGTCCATGTTCGACTTAATGACTGTGAGGCGCTCAGCTGTGGCTGCAAAACATCAAATCGTTTGGAAATGGCCAGGTCACTTTTCCAAGATTGATGGCAGCTACAATTGCTTCTTTAAGATCATGGCTGATGTCTTCCCTCTTTGGCACTGTGTCAACTCACACCTGAAGGCTCCAGACCAGCAAACTGCCAAAGCCTCAGTTGTTTTTGGAGGTGCTTATACTTGCTGAAAGGCACTTGATTAACTTACTGATGATCAGTTAATCAAAGGAAAGTAGCAGTGCCTGATTGCTTCTTCCCCTATAAATAATTATGTAAAGGTGTCCTAATTTTGTCACCCATGGCTTTTTCATTTTGTCTTTATTTTTCTTAAATAAGCAGTTACACAGTGTAATATGTCATGTGTCATTGTTCATCTGAGGTTTTCATTTTCCAAAATGTAAGACCTGGAGAGAAAGTTATATCTCATATCTCATACCTTAACACAAATAGGTTATTTTCAGTGCAATTTAAATTTTCAAATAAGAAGAATAATTCAAATTGCACTTCGTCATATATTTTATAAATATATATTTTCTAAATTGTATAAAAGTTTATCAAAACCAGGTTTGTGATCAGTACTTTTTTATGATTTCTATTATGCTCACTAGGTTGCACTTATTTGATCAAAATACATTAAAAACTGTAATATTGTGAAATATTATTACAAATGAAAACAACCTTTATTTTTTTTTTATATTTTAAAATGTTCAGCATCACTACTCCAGTCACGTCACATGGTCCTTCAGAAATCAATATCCTGATTTGCTCAAAATTTCTTATTCTCAAATGTTGCTTTCATTTTTTTCGTGGAAACCCAATCTTCTCAAGATAATGTGATAATAGAGCAAACAGCATTTGTTTGAAACAGAAATTGAATGTAACATTTTTACTGTTACTTCCGATCAGCTAAATGCAAAAATACTAAATCTTTTCCTGAGCCAGTAATGTATGATGATTAAGTCAACTAAAAAAAAAGTGCCCCATTAATGTGTTAATTCCTGTTTAGTGACAAATTGTATACGAACCTTCTCTAGCGGGCAGTGCATGCTCTCTCTGAGGAACGGCAGTAGGTTGGGCCGGTCATACTCGGCATACAAACTGATTTGCCTCTCATGGTACTTCTGCCCCTTATGGTGGTCTCGCTTAAACAGCTTATGCAAATACTGAGAAGAAACGGGCAATCCAATGTTAACTACAGCTGGACCCCTCAGAAACATCTGCATGATTTAAACAGCTCGTATTCAACATACCACATGTAACAGCTCAGGTCTGTCTTTTAATTCCTCCACCACTTTGTCCATCTGTGGGAGAGAAACACACAGATGTTCATCTGTACAGAGAGACAGAGTTTAATCAGAAGACTGAGGCCACTGCGCTGAACTCACCGATATTTTGTCATCATTATCCAGCAGCATGTCAACAGCTTTCTAAAAAAAAAAAAGAAAAGAGAACATAGAGGAGGACATATCCTTCAGACACATCTCTCTGACTATAAATCACATTGTTCCAAAGTCAACTATAATATATATCACCAGCAAAACAATCCATAACTTCCTGAACATATGCACTCCACAAGTTCCTTGCATTAAATTTTGTTTTACCTCTTTGTCGAAGTCCATGAGCAGGACAATCTTGTCCTTTATGGCGGAGAATAGGTTGTGTTTGTGAATGAGTTGATAAACATCTTTGTGCCTCAGTTTCAGGTATATCTCCAGAGCACGATCATAACGCTGATCATAGGTGTAGCTGCATAAACACACATCAGATCAGATCAGAACTTGTTCAGAGCTGCTTTTGAAATTATGTAACAAGCATTTGATTTATTGATGAATTGGCAGCAATCCCTCACAGTTCGGCCAAAGTGGTGAGAAGCATGCTGTTGGTGGGGTCCTTCTTTAGGTGTTCATTCACAGCCTGAACAATAGCCATGTTGTTATACAGCTCTCCTGGCCACTCACGAATCAGTGTGGCAAAACCCTATGAGAAGAGCAACAAAGGATATTGTAGCGATAGGTTACCAATTGCTCATGCAACTGAAAAAAATGGTTAATGGAAAACATATACCTCGTAGTCAGTCTTGAGGAACTCATGAAGTATCATCTCATAAATTGCTGGTCGAAGACGAAGGTCTCCTCTTGGTAAGTACTGGCTGATGGCCTGGGAAGAAGTAGAATGGAGGAGTTCGTTAACAAATAACATTTGTACAATGCTTAAAGAAAAGATTTCAGGTTAAACAGATATTTTTGATGCATTCACTTTTCTTTAATATTTTAAAAATACAAAAATGTAACTCAAAAGTAATCATTAATACTAATAGTGTGATAGTGTTATAATTATTATTATTTGTATTATTGTTACAACATAATCCTAATAAAGACTACAGTACAATTCTTGACAAAAAATTAAATATTGACGTATTTTATCACTGCTAATTAATAAAATTAAGTTCCGTTTTAATATTATTCATACATTATATATAGAATATTCTAGTATATTCTTACTAATCTATTCTTACAAGCATTTTACTAATACAATTATTTAATTAATAATAAAAAACATTGTATTAATTTATAAGCTACATGCATACATTTCAGAAAAATATGTAGTTTATATATTAAATATATATATAATATATATATATATATATATGTATATATAATATTATGTAATTACATTAACATGTGAACATATGAATATAAATTATATAATATCTATATGTATATAAATTATATAAATATGTACATTTTTCAAATTATATACTGTATGTGTGTTACGATTAATTGTTTGACAGCACTAATGTGTGTGTGTGCGCATGTCAACATTTGAAGTGGATCGAAAACACCTAAAATGAACTCTTGTACACGTTTTACAACGTATGTATATATATATATATGTATATATATATATATATATATATATATATAAATAGTACACAAACTCAATACAACTTCTGCTCACTTTCAACTGTCCAATGGTTTTGAATCTGTACACTTCATTCTCCCAGAGTTCCATGTTCTTTCCAAGCACTTTTTGACACTTTCTGTTAGTGAGGAATACAGAGAGAAAAATGATTATATTAAGGCATCCATTCATAGTTTAAGTGCTTAACAGGTCAATAAATCAGAGGGTTTCTCCTGTACCTGGCAGCTGCATCATAATCTCCTCTCTCCACCAGATGATTGATGTACGCCATTCCAATTTTCTATGCACAGACAGGAAGTAGTCACACTGTGATTCCAGGTTATTATCTGAGAGCGTTATAATAACTGAGACTAGCTTTCTGCACATCATCCAATCACATCATTCGTTTATTTTCACCTGTACATCATGCCGTTTAATGTTTTTGAAGCTGATCTCTGCAGCCATCAGTGCTTCCTGTGACAAACATGCAAATCAAAACATGATCAAATCATTAAGTACAGCTCAAAATTTTAAAAATTATGAAATAAATGATTTTTTTAGGCTGCTGAACCTCATATTTCTTCTTCTCCAAAAGCCAGTCAATGTGGTCATCCTGGTCTCTTTCTTTAGCCACTACAATGTCTTTAGGGCTGATGATGTAGAATAGAGACTCTCCCTCAGAGTGTTCTGGAATGACAAGACAGACGATTCAGAAGATTTAAAATGATGACTATATCATCAAAATGGGAATTTAACTTTGTATTTTGGGTGATTTGTATCCATCTTTTTTATTACAGTATTCCAGCAGTACAGTATTTTATTGCAGTATTCCAGCAGTGTTGCCAAGCTGGGGATACTTTGGCTGCTTTTGGAACTGGGCTACTTTAACACTGTTGCCAGGAACTGTTTTTCATGCTTGTTGATTGAAGTGCCCCCAATAACAAAGGACACCCCAATGAAAAATGTGTATTTCACCCCCAGAATCTGGGATTTTTGAAGAGCAAAACCTGGGATGTGAAAACCTGGCAACCCTGAGCTGTCGGTTCATTCTGTGTCCATCATACCGAGCCTGTAGTCCCTGCAGTGGTTTTCCTGGAAGTTGCGTACAGTGAGAGCGTCTGATGAGATCTCCTCACAGCCCTCGGGTAACGGCTGGATGATGTCTAAACGAGGCCGTGTTCTGAACTCCTCCTCCTACAGCATACAGATTTATATTGTTAATAAGCGCATTTTACGCTCACAGCAAGAAAAAAAACTAAATGTTTCTAATAAGATACTTATGTTTTAGCGATTCTCAACATTTTTGCCTCTAAGGCTCTTTGGTATTTCTGGTACTTCTGATGCGCTGACAAAGCTGATTTTATTTATTTACAGAATGTAGCAACGGAAAAACATTTCAATAATTAAAATATTTATAAATTATTTTAATATTCAAATTAAATTACTGGCAACACTTTACTTGAAGCCTTTATGTATAATGCATTAATACAGGGTTATTAAAGGGATAATAATGGATTCTAATTTTTCATAAAGTGCATTGTAATTCATTATATCTTGTCGGGAATAATTACAACCTACTTTAAAATGCATCATGTTATAATATATTAACTGTCATTACAATTATTCATGAGATTTTACAATGCATTTTAATGTGCATTACGAGGCATAATTAATGCATTAAAAGCACTTTTATAATGCATTATGCATAAAGACTTTAACTAAAGTGTCAACCAATAATTGTATATATATGTATATATGACATTTACAGAAAGTCTTGTGACCCCTGGAATTTTGTATTTACCTAATAAAATCTTTGACGTAACGTCTTTAGAAATGGAATTACTTGCTATAAAGATAAATGTATACTTTTTTTCGTTAACAATTTATAAGAACTACACACTATGAGTCACAAGTTAACCATTAATAAATACTTAATCAACCATTTTTAAAACATTGTTCCTACATTAAATAAACATTAGTAAGCAGTTTAGCTATAAATGCTTTATTCTTGGTTTATAAGCATACATATAAGTTAATAACTTCTAAATTATGTATTACTTTATTTACAAACCAGTTAGTAGTTCTCAGTGGTTCATGAGATCATTTATATTCAAGTGTTAGTAAATGACTAATAAACTGTTTGAAAGCACATTTCTACATCTTATTATTCAGACATATATAGACATGCTTAGTGTACTAACAAACGCTTTATGAACACATATTTCTACTGTAACTCTTAACACTGATCTCTTGAACCACTGAGAACTAACTAATGTAATACATCATTTAGAAATTATTAACTGATCCTTAATAAAGTATGAAAATACAATTATTAAGTATATTAGATGTATGCTTATAAACCAAGAATAAAGTATTTATAGCTGTGTTTATAAACGGCTCACTAATATTTATTTAATGTAGGAACAATGCTTTATAAATGATTAATTAACTATTTACTAATGCTTAACTAATGACTCATAGTGTGTAGTTATTATAAAGTGTTACCAGATTTGAATGATTTTCATTTTCTATTACTCAATAAGATTTGATAAATTTCTATATTTTTCTGTATATATCCAGGTTTCCCAAGACCATGAGAATCCTGGTTCTTAAATAAACTGCCAGTTTTGAGGAAATTAAATGAATGTTGTCCGCGTGTATATTGATTTTAAAGTTTGCTTTGTCTCATTTATTTCCAGTTAACCTGCAGCTCCCTTGGACATGTCACGAGGCCCCCTGATATTAGTTCTGGCGGGAGTGTGTAACACTACCATGTGCTCAGAGTTCTCCTTGACATAGTACAGAGTGACCAGCTGATCTGCCAAAGGCGCCAGTCCACTAATGAAGAACTCGGTCTCAAATGCTGACACTGAAAGAAAGAAAAGTTATGCCCTGTACATCTCATAATAAAATAATAAGATGATAAAAGGCTAAAGGTTATTTATTTAATTATGTTCTCATAATGTGTCTGACTGTAAATGGTTCATTACCAATCTCAACGTAGCGACTGGGAAGATCTCTCATTTCTGTTGGGTCACGCTCTTTAACAACACATATCTAAGAAAAACAAATCAACCACACAATGTTATTTAAATAAGAATACATGAATGAGTTTCCTTCGTTACAGAACAGTTGATCTGCAGTACTGAACACACACCTTAACAGAAGAGCCCCAGCCGATGATCAGCGTGGTGTTGTCTTTCCAGCACAGACTGCAGGGGTACATATCTGGCCTAAGACTGGAGTTGTCCCGCAACACGTTAGTAATGCGTTGTTTACTGCTGATGTCATAAATCTTCACACCCTAAAATACATCATTTGCAGTTTAGATAAAATCATGATTAGTAAGGCATCTTAATTAACATGTCCAGTGTGTCTAAATCTGATTGTACCACATTGTTTGCCCAGGCAATGAGGTTAGCTCTCCATTTCACATTGGTGATGTTTCCCTCTCCTTCATGCAGAACAGAGGTCTTCCAACGGCTGAGCCAGTTCCTCTCATAAAGCAAAAGCTATAGGACATATTTAATCAGTTTAATATTAGTGAGCATTTGCTGACAGAGATTCACCAACACAACACCAGAGGGCAGTAGAATACAGAGCATGAACACGTATACAACAAAGTCAGTGACTACATGTGTTTTTAAATTCCAATTTGTGAAGATTTGTATTGTTCTCATTGTTAGCTTTTACTCATAAAAAAAGAAAAACATATATAGAACAGCTGTGACTGGGGTGGTATCCTTTTAAAAGTTATTCATATATACTTCCGCTCAGACTTTTAAGGCCAATGAGGTTTTTATGTTTTTAAAAGATGCCTCTTCTCCACAGCTATATTTAATTGGTTAAAAAAATGGACCATTTAAAACAGCTTTTTTAGTGCTGTCAAAGGATTAAACAAAATTAATTGCAATTAATTAACATACAGTATATATTTAATTTTTTTTTTGCTTTTATAATAAACATATTGTTCTCAAATATATACATGCATGTGTGTATTTATATATACATAATAAATATACACAGCACAAAGACAAAAAATAAATAATGTGGTAAATTGCAATTAGTCATGAAACAGCACTAATTAATTTTTTTTTGTTAATATATATTTTACATATGTCATTATTACTATAATGAAAAGGCTGAATTTCCATATAGTGTCTTTCATGATCCGTAGAATGCTGATTAGGTGTTCAACAATATTTAATAAGTAGAAGAAATATTGAAAACAGTTGTGTTTAATATTTTTTGTGGAAACTTTTTTCTTGATTCTTTGATTTAAAAGAAAGTTCAAACTAAGGAAAAAGAGTGTTTATTTGAAATATACATTTTCTGTAACATTATAAATCTTTACTGTAGCTTTTGATACATACAAAGAAAATAAGAAAGAAAGAATTTCACTGACCCTAAACCTTTGAATGGTAACATAGATACGCATTTTATAGGTTAGTTAGCCCCAGTGGCCCTTTTTTTTTTTTGTTTTTGCTAATATTTCAAGTATTGGATTGGATCAGTGTGTTAGGGAGATTCATCGGTCTTAGGTTCAACCCTAACCCATTATTAGGTCCTAATTTCTAGTGACCGTTATCATTTGATTTGATTACAAAGACCGTTTCTGCATTTGATAAATAAATAATTTAATCTCATCAGTATACATTAACATCACTCTGTTCTCGTATTTGATAATGTTCAGTGCTTTGTTACAATCTGTATTGTTAATAGCGATATATAAATAAAAGTGATTGATTGATTGATTGATGTTTAGGTCACATTCAGGCGAAAATTCAATAAAAACCATTTTACAAGCAGTATCAAAATCCATTTTAGAAAAAGGCAACATTTGGTTCAACCTTTAGATAATGGGACATTTATAAAGTCACTTAAGCAAACACACAGTACAACACAATTGAAAAGCACAGAGAGAAGATGATACGGTATTGACATCTCATGAACTGACTAGAGAAGAGACTCGAACGACACAATTTCAGTGAAAAGGTATTTAATGTTTTGGTTTACTCTGATAAGTTGGATACTATCTGATGAAAAACAACATTTCCAAATGGGGTTTGTGTGATAATAATCATGTGCAGAAAGCAGCAACGCACTTGGTGGATAACCTTGAATCGAAAGTGTCAAAAATGCCACACACAATCACCACACAGCCAACCTGACCCGACTGCAGAGAAAGTGACTGAAAGGAAAGACGGTTCAATGTCGCTTCAGTTCTACACTTTTGGCTATGTTAACAGATCACAGCGCAGCAATAGGAGATGACACTCCAAGAGCCGAGCAGACGGAATTGAATTGCCTTTGACAAGATGCGTCTTCAGTGGAAGCCGTATTGATTTTCATGGCAGGGCTGCATTATGGAGACCTTAAGCCAGGGAGAGAAAAGGAAACAAGCAGAAGCGGGAGGAAAATGCAGAGGACTTGGCCACCGTGGCGCACAATGGACGCCATTAATTGCTTCTGATAAGCACGATGCGGTAACAGTGCGGAGCCATTTTATGAGAATCAATCGTGGCACGGAAGATACAAATCTATGATTTACAGAAATTGAGAAGACTCTATTTGAGGGGTTCAAGATGTGTACGTCTCAACAAAACCTCTAACAGTCCACTTTACAAAGAACCAGTGGCATTTATTCAAATTCACTTTCACAATTGAAGTTTTTTTTATTGCTACAAAAAGTCTGATCAGTGCATGCAAACAGATCAACGTCTGAGTGCTTTTACGACAGACACAAACTTGCTTTCATTTCTATAGATGTACGAAATCTAGTATGTATCAGATTGTGGCATCTTCAGTTGGTAGCATTGTGTCCTTTGAAAAATGAGCGTATTTGTTTAGTCCATAAGCCAAGAGTGTTCTACATGTTGCAAACACTATGGCACTCTATGTAATGACAGTTATTTATTGCGCAAGAAGAGACAACATCTCTCTAGTGAACAACACTTTGGAGAAAATGGACCACTCTCTCTCTCTCCCTGATGTTGACCCCAGTATAAGGCCAAGACGGTAAGAGCGTTTCATGCCAAACAGCTTCAGTTTGAGTAACCACTATACACGGCACTCAACATGACAAAAAATGATTCCATTCTAATAATTTAGCTTAACCCTCAGTGTCAAAACCTCAAGAGCATCTGATGGAGACCACAAAATATATGTTTAGACTTCAGGTATGAATGTGGCTTTTGTTTTTATTTTAAGGCGTTCAAACCACATTAACAGAGACACTTCCTTTAGAAAATTCAATGGTTGATGAATGTGTTTTTTTGAATAAACGATTCTTACTTTTTTTGCAAGAAGCCTGCAACCAACCTTAAAGTTTAGAGTTGTTAAGGGTTGCTTCTAAGAGAAATCTCACCATTATAAATGCAATTTATACTTGTATTTATTCAGTCTGGTCACATGAAAAGATGGTGATTTGGTGTTCAAGAAAGAATTCTAATTAGTATTAATGTAGTTGCAATCCAATTTCGGGAGAAAGCGTGAATGAAACTCTATCAGCTGTTACCGATCTTTCAATCAGCACCAATCCAATCCAGTCGCTATTTCTACACTATAAATAGGCCAGTTTCCTTCCCTTTCGCATCTCGTTTTT
>JAUMHP010000038.1:1078546-1088855 GCA_032361065.1 Enteromius trimaculatus | reverse complement strand
TATATAAATTATTATTATTAGTTTTTAGTATTTAGTAGAAGCGCCCTTTTGATCTAATACAGCCAAGGTGCAACAAGTTTTTTATCTTGGTCTTATCAGACCAGACATGTGGGCCTCTCACGTGTCTTGCACTGAGGAGAGGCTTCAGTCGTGTCACTCTGCCATAAAGCCCTGACTGGTGGAGGTCTGCAGTGATGGTTGACTTTCTACAACTTTCTCCCATCTCACAACTGCATCTCTGGAGCTCAGCCACAATTATCTTTGGTTTTAGCTCAGTTTGGCCTCACGGCCAGCTCTAGGAAGGGTTCTGGTCATCCCAAACGTCTTCCGTTTAAGGATTATGGAGGACACTGTGCTCTTAGGAACCATAAGTGCAGTAGACACTTTTTGTAGTTTTTTTTGTAACCTTGGTCAGATCTGTACCTTGGGACAATTCTGTCTCTGAGCTCTTCAGGCATTTCCTTTGACCTCATGATTCTCATTAGCTTTGACATGCATTTTGAGCTGTAAGGTTTTATATAGACAGGTGTGAGGCTTTCTTAATAAAGTCCAATCAGTTTAATCAAACACAGCTGGACTCAAATTAAGGTGTAGAACCATCTCAAGGATGATCCAAAGAAATGGAAAGCACCTGAGTTAAATATATGAGTGTCACAGCAAAGGGTCTGAATACTTAGGACCATGTGATATTTCAGTTTTTGTTTTTTTTCATAAATCTGCAAAAATGTCAAAAATTTTGTGTTTTTCTGTTAATATGGGGTGCTGTGTGTACAATGAATTTAAATGATTTTTGCAAATGGCTGCAAAGTAACAAAGAGTGAAAAATTTAAGGGGGTCTCAATACTTTCCGTACCCACTGTATATACACATAGATACATGTCTACATTTGTGTGTGTTTGCATGTCTTCTGCTTAGCTGTTATTCTGTTCTGCAATAAACTCTGCATGCTGAGGGTACATTCTGTTGTCTTTCTCTATATTTAAATGACATCTATCAAAACAATTGTCAGTTTTGCAAGATCTCCAAATCTACAATTTCTTCCAGAAGGATCCCAAATGATTATGACACAAATATGTATTTACACTTATGTATCTTCCACTGTTTTCCGATCCAACGCTTCTAGTTACAAAAACAATGACAGTCACTTTACGTGAGGAGCTCTGTGAGTTATGACTGTTCTCTATAGTATGCTGACAATGTTGCACTAAAGCAATTACTATTGTTATTGCATAAGGCCACTGGGGAGGTTTTGAAGATATGCAGTCATTGGATAAGACCAGGAACTTACGTGCCGGCTCCTCAGGCGACATTCACAAATCTCTCTCTCTGTCTTGTTCAAGCCATCTGTTAGGTGCTCTTCACAATGTTGCAACAGTTTTGTTACACAATCACGTCAATTCACGTGTGAACCCATTTGCAACTACTGTTCTTGCTATTCTAGAAGGAAGTGTGGTTCAGGGTACAGAAAGGTTTAATTTTGGATAGTTCATTTTCTGCCTAGGCTCATTGGAAATATGTGCCGTACCATACAGTATATTTCTGCCAAACTGAAAAAACATACCTATACATACGAATCGCTGATTAATAATAACATTTTTGATTAATAAGGCCTTTTTCAATTTTCATTTTTATTCCCTGCAATTAGTTGCAGAATGTTATGTTATGACTTCAAAACATTTTCAACATCCTGCACGATTTGAAATCTGATACTTTTGAACGCTCTCCTCACATAAACAGTTTCATATGCACCCGTTCGAATCCTGAGCAGAACGATTTGACAAAACAGCTCAAATAAGCGTAAGGTAGTTAAAATAGCACAGTTGCATCAGCGAATAAACTTTTATAATTACTTCTGCATTTGTTAAGACTGTCAAGTAGGTTTAGCATAAAACATACCTCGATCAGCATCATAAAAACACTGCAATATGTACCTGTACCAACCTAATACAAACGTGCCACAGTTATTAATTAGATATGAATTTTAGCGCCACTCTCTGGACCTTTCACTTTGAAACGGCGGTGAAACATGCAGTAAGGTACCTAATTACGGGGTTGCAGAAATGTATGTATAGGCACACATTACCAATGAGCCTGGGTTCATTTTTGGATAAATAGATGAGGATAAGTAAGAGTTGTAGCAAATCTGCGTGTTAATCTGAAAGGTCCATATATTTAAATTTACATTTCAATTTACTATTAATTTAAGGTGGTCATATGATGTAATTTCAAGTTTTCTTTTCTCTTTGTGGTATTATAAGCTGACACAGTAATAAAGATAATTTCCCTAAAGTTACAAAGACTAAAGTCTTAAACTCAAACATTCTTTATACAAGTTAAAACTCGACCACACCCCCATAAACGTCCAATTTACACATGCCTCCACATCACCATGATGTGGGAATATTTGCATAATACAGCCCAAATGGACATGCAGAGAAAGAAGGTGTGGTTTCAGTTGTTCAGTGTTGATGCAGCCATGTCAGGAGACCTTGTGTGTTTCTGTGCCAAAACAAAGGCGCTGTACTTGGCTTTCTGAAAGTAGATGCATTTAAGAATCATTATGATTATTTATAACAGAACAGTACAACCCAGATGTTTGAATTTGCACAACGCATTTTATGGACGACAGTTTTGTTAACCTAGGAGAATACAAAGGGATGTGCCAAGATTATTTCAAAAAAATCATCATGCTCTGACAAATCATGTGCTGTGAAAATCTGACGCTTGTATAGGTTGTTTGTCCAAATCCATAAAATACGACCCATCAGAGCATATTCAACAATTGCATAAACATGCATTTTGACTGATAATGGCAGTCATACATAATTTCATGACAACAGATGCAAAAAGACTGTCATTATGTTTAAGTTTAAAACGTAAACATTGGTCACAATTAAGTGCTTACACAAATGTTTTTTTGTTGGAGGACATGCTCATTCGATTGGGGAGTTTGCTATCGCACGGCAATCCATTGAAATTAATGGGTTTCATAGCGCAAAGCATTTCATGTCCTGTGTAAAATTTCCTTAAAATGCATTGTGTGAGTGAATGTGAAAGAAGGATACAGAGTGACATCACAGTCAATTGTAGCTTGTGTACTGCAAATACTTTGCCATTACATTTCCGACGTAAGCTTGTGGGGTTCGTCCAATTACAATGCACTGGGTGAGCTATGATTGGCCAATCATAGCAGACTGTGCTTGTCGGAAGGGGTTTAACAGGACAAAGAGAAGTTACAGTAATGTACAATAATAAAAAAAAATAATGTGTTTTTTGAACATTAAAGCATGTCAATATTCTGTTACATCAAACAATGATCTTTAAAATAGTATAATTTGACCCCCTTTAAAAGATGCTATTATCCAAAGCATCCTACAAATGAGGATATACTAATAGGTGAGTTCAAGTATTATCGAAATTAGTGATTCACTGAAATATAAAATTTAAGTGATCTGTGTGTTCGG
Organism: Enteromius trimaculatus; assembly: GCA_032361065.1. Lineage (NCBI taxonomy): Eukaryota > Metazoa > Chordata > Actinopteri > Cypriniformes > Cyprinidae > Enteromius > Enteromius trimaculatus. The sequence goes on along the minus strand of JAUMHP010000038.1, from coordinate 1,085,391 downwards.
TGATTCTGCAAAACATCTTATTTTACAACACAGAGGGTAAGAAAATGCTGAATTTCAGTCTTGATGAAATCTTTTTAAAAACCTTGACCTGATTTGCTTTGTAAGTTGTTGTGCAATTGGTGTCATTTTAATGCAATTAAACCCCTTGTGTTCCACATGGCGAACAGTTTATTACTTTCTGTAGCAAAGATCAAGTTTAGACAACGAACATTTAGAAATCATGCTATTATACATTTAGCGTGCTTTTGCAAATCCCAGATCTGCATGGTTACATTATTCTAGGCTGTGTGGAAAGATGATCCAGTGGCTGTTTTTACTAACACATCCTGTTGTGTCAGCAGCGTTTCCCTCTCTGAGAGTGTGTATAGAAGAACAGAAATAGGTCAAACAACACTGATACAACACAGACCCAAAGATGAGATAAACTTCTGTAATATACACAGACAGACATTTATAACCACCGACACACAATGCATGTTCCTGCTGTGTTTGAAATTCCTAGTAGTTGCTTCATATGCATGTAGAAGTGATCTAAACTGTTGAAACTACTATTCAAATTGAACTTAAAGTTGCAATCATGTATTTGTTCTATTAATACAATATTAAGTAAAAGTAAAGTTAAAAAGTAATTAGTTAAAAGTAATTGCAAAATTTATTCAGAAAAGTCAGTTTCGTTGAGGGAAATTTTAATAAAAACTAAAAAAGTGTGGTGGAAAATAAATGCAACTTTTTTGTAGTATATGCAACTTTGCAGTGTGACTTTAAACCTCATAACTTCAATTAAATAACACAATTAGATTTTGAATGTCTTTATGGTTCTAGTATACAGAGTATACAGAACAGAAGAGTGATCAGGTAGAAGGGTTTGTCACACAGCAGCTCTTTGGTTCAACAGTCCTCAATTTAATCCTATTAGAGCTTTTCAAAACCGCTGCGTCCACTCAGATGAGCAGATAGAAGCCTGATGGCCTTTGTGTGTAAATTCCACCTGTAACAGAGGGTAAGACAGAGAAAACACAATCACACAATGATTCTCCCTTTCCTGCCCCCTCGTATTGTTTATTTAAATGAGCTATGAAATCTATATAAATATAAAAATCATTAAAATTTTATTTTAATGGTAACTGTATGTAATGGTAAAAACTAGTTTACTAAAAGTGAACAAACATAAATTGGCATTGAAATGAAACAAAAGCTCACATTTGATGTTTTTTCACTGGTTTCTTAGTTTATTTTGTTATCTATTATGTGCATTGAGGTTCTTTTGTTTTATCATGATGTTAAATTCATGTTTATTGAATTCTTTAAGTGCCATGTGTGGAAAAGTTTGGAAAAGTTACTTGTGATAAACATGGATTCCTTATGGGTCTTTTTTCTTACCACCTGCGTTTTCAATGTGGTTATCAGTGTATTATGAAAACAGATAGTTGGAAAAGAGATTTATGTAAAATTGAAGTATACAACTTACAATGTTGCTGCTGTATTTGTGGTATTAAAAGTGTGGCCACTTTTTTGTGTATTTATTCAGTTTTGGGGTGGTCCCGGAGATTCCAATGATGTGTGTATGTGTAAAACAAATGAAGATGAGCCTTTTATTTTCATTTCAAGTTAGTTTACAATGTTCTTCTGATGCTGTCAAACTCATCTATACCGTTTGTTTGAGCAGAATGCCCATTTCTTCCCTCTTCCTTAACCTATTTCTGTCAGTTGTTTTAGTTTGAAGAGACATCCTGTCCAAACAGCCAAAGGAGAAGAAACAACCTTTCAATACGTACAAATTGAAATCGACTATATAGCAAAGAAACATCCCGGGTGATTTGAACAACCCTTAACAAGTTTATGCCCTGTGTCAAAAGAAATATACAATCCTTTTCGCTTGCTATCAGATTACTCTCCATGAAAGGACAGCTGTTTCTGTGAGGGAATGGTGCAGTGCGTGGCTTGAGCTCTCAGATATAACAGCATATTGTGTATTGGATTTCCACACAGTTGGCTGTTGCAGGGATTCCCGGAATCTGAGTGAGTAGCATTACAGGAGCCATGTGTCATTATTCCCGTGACCAAAAACTGGGCTTTAGCCCCATGGAAGCCTGGCAGCCATTTATGGATGACACAATAGATGAAGTGTTACTTCAATTCATTTCACAATAACATGAACTTGCATGAGGTACACTGAATAATGTGTCAATGTCAGCGATATTCAATTGCAGGGAATGGCAATTATTAAAAATCAAAGCCCTGCTTAGTGGTTTTGTGGGCAGTACATTGTTAGAATGATGTAACTTTATGAAGCACACTCTAATATAAGACTTCCAACCTTAATTGGCTGTAGAACTAAATCCCTTGAGCCTGTCAACACATTCCACTTATAGAGCCAGTATAAGAGATGCTGCCAATGCCTGGACTGGTCAAGCCCAGCACCAGCCAGATCTGGATCACACAGGCTTTGTATTGTTGTTTCTTCAACTTCAAGAATGATTATTGGATTATTGGATTATAGCAGTGATTTAAAAATAAATAAATAAATAATAATGATGATAAATTCAATTTGATTATTTATTTTCTGATTATCTATTTTATGCCATCATTTATTTTAACATCTTTTGATGTTAAGTATCTACGTAACACAGCTTTATGAAGAAAATGTTGGATTGGACTGGGTTTTGTCCATTGAGCATTTAAAAAAAGAGCTAAAACAGATATATCATTTAGAATCTATACCGCAATATTCCTAAAATGTCCAATTTGGTTTCATGATTTTCAATATAAATGATAATAATAACAATAACAACAAATAAAAAATACACTTATTACAGACAGATTTAAATAATGTTGTAAATTGAGGCTCTTTTGAGTTGATGAATCTTACTATTATTAAGATTTGGCAATTCTAAAATTTAAATTGTATATTTAAGATATATGAAAGGCTAACTTTAAAATAAGCTTAGCTAGACTATTACAGAATAAAACAAACAAACAATCTGAACACTGGACTAAATGCATGTGTCACAAAGGAGAAGCAAGGCGGCGTTCGGATTCAATTGCAGATTGTTTATTAAAGAGCGAGGTCACACAAGCAGGGTCGATTGGCAGCAGACAGGAATAGCGTAGATACAGCAAGAGAGTGGTCAGAGTCCAGGCGTGGTTCGGTACACAGTAAATACAATCAAAAGGGCAAAAACAGAGGCGGTGGTCAAGAACAGGCGAGGTCGGTAACAACAGATCAAAACACAAAAAAGAAACACGGAGTGGCAAGACGACAGTGCAAATGGGCCGTGGCAACACACAAACACTTCCGGGTTATATACACATAAAACTAGGTCAGTGGGTGGAGCCAACAATGAAACACCATGACAACAAACAACGAGGGCGGACACATGAGTGGGAATTGTGACAGCATATGAGATGGGCGGTGACAAGAGTACATTGAAAGGAGTCCATGAATGAAAACAGACACAGTTTGCTCGGAGCTGGATTGCCATCAGCAGGCTGGCACATCCAGCTGATCATGACAGCATGGATTGTGTATTCCCTGTTGCACAAGTTAAATAAAATAGTGAGTGTATGAAAAGTGTAAGAGAGTATATTTTAAGGGAGTATATTATCCAAAAATGCCAAGCCGACATAAATAAACACCCATTTACTATATGCTATTGCCATCACAAGTCACAAATTCCTCCACATATATTTAGCATATAGTTTATATCCATATGACATATATAGTATGTGTTAGAATGATGACTAGTGGCATTGGCACACATTCCCTGGTCAGCAGTGAGCAATTCATCAGGCTTGTCACACATTTAGAGGGCAATTGTAATGAATGGCAAAGCTAAATCCAGGGAACACACTGATTTATAATTGAAAATTCACATTTGTCCCCTCTCTGGAGTTTTAAAGTAACAAATTAGCTCTAAACATGAAGTGCATGACCTGAATAGGCAAAACTAAAATAGACTTGACCTCGTTGATGCGTCAGACAGCCTAAACCTAAACCAGACTAAGTAATTTTTAAGTCATTATGCTGTGTGTATACAGGAAAATCCAGCTCTGTTTATGTACTCTAATGATGTTCAAATTTAGGTGTAATATATGTGTGCGTTCATGAGTGCAATTTGAGCTGTGCTGCATGTACAGTTCTGGCTGGTGAGCACAACATTTCTCACTCTGTCATTAATCAGCTTGTGTGTCAAGTTCGACAGATGTGTCCTAACTTAGCAAGCTACACTGCTTCCTCTGCTTACAAGAAAGCAGCCAGCCTCTTTCTCCTATAGTCCTTTCAAATGCTATGTATTTCAAAAACAGATTCAGACACACTGCACAGCATTACTGAAGCAAATATACACATTCTTCCCTTGCATGATGTAGTTTTTTATTTATTTATTTATTTTATGGACTGTATCATCAGGTGTGAATTCTTAACATGCAGTCAGACTAGTGTGTGGTCATTTTTAGTCACAATTTCGCATTGTTCATAATGTTCATAAAGTGTTCATAATCTATCATCAGTAAGAATAGAGGTGTATGAATCACAGCTTACAAGAAAGTTAAATCAATCTGGTTGACTGAAGTTGGTTGACACAGAAATTTACACGACCAAACTGAATCCATTGTGAAAAATATATAGGGAAAGCTTTCTCTGTTATGCGAAATTTTAAATATTTTGGATTTCTATCAAAATTACTGAATTTTGATTACAGAATTTTACTAAATCTTTTTTTTTTTTTAAAGTGATGTAATCAAATACTGGTTATGGTTTTTTAAAATACTAAACATATTGGTGCTTATATAAATATACTGTAGAACTGAAATACTGTGCAACTCAAAATAGCATTACAATTTAACATTCTGATTAATCTATGCATTGATTAATGCCTTATGTAACTTTTTTTATGTCAAAAGGTTCCACACAAATGATTTGCATTTAAGTAACAATATTTATTTCAGTAAATTTAATTATGTTACATTAATTCAATATTGTTTAGTTGATTCAACTTAACATTCTTGAATCTAGTCTGATTCAGTCTATTAAGTTGTTATTCTCAAATTTATATTGTCACCTTCAAACAAAACTCATACTCCAGTTTCATTGATTTTTATTTAGTAATTCATTCAACATTTTCTCTACAACTTGAATAATTTGTACAAAATCTAAAAACTAAAATAAAAAAAAATAGTCATAAGATAGATTAGGCAAAGTCATAAAATAGATTAGATAAATATTTTTTGTCTTAAACAACTGTCATATTAGCAGGTCCTTAGCTCAAGCACATGCTCTACTTTACCACAATGGTAACTCCCAAAAACACTAACATACCAGAAATTGTTTTAGAATCAAACATAAAAGACCATTGAACATCTGCCAATTTCAATCAATCATGTAATCACTTTTATTTATATAGCGCCTTTAACAATACAGATTGTAGCAAAGCACTGAAAATGATCAAAGTAGGAGAACAGAGTGATGGTAATGTATAATGATGAGAATTAAACAATTTATTTATCAAATGCAGAGACGGTCTCTGTAGTCAAGATAGTCACTAGAAATCAGGTGTCCCCAACTAAGCAAGCCAGAGGTGACAGCGGCAAGGAACCAAAACCCCATCCATGAGAGAATGGGTAAGAAAACCTTGGGAGAACCAGGCTTAGTTGTGGCCAGTTCTCCTCTGGCCGGACGCCCAGCACCTAATTTCCAGTTCAATTTTAAGCACATGTCAGATTGTTTAAAGGACGTATAGTGTGTGTGTTTGTGTGCATCGGGTTCCAGCGATCTGTCCATGGAGCTCATCTAGTTGTTCTTTTCTCCAATGAAGATCATCTCTTTGTGCTGGTACACCATATGATCTGGATATGGACTGAGGGACTGAATAAGAGAGACATACTAATATTAGCGTAGATGCCACTCTTTTTTACGATGTAACAAGAACATTGTGTGTTAAGGAGAGTGTTTCCGGTTCTGGCTGATCTTAATAATGCAGCCTAACAATCCTTAAACGGATTTGATTAATAAATGTGTATTGGTGTGTTAAGTGTAAGCCAGAGTAAAGAGAGTGTGCCCGCCTCCCGAACAGTATTAGGTAAATTGTTCCAGGGTTTGGGTGCTAAATAGGAAAAAGATGTGCCACCCACTGCAGATTTTGATATTCTAGGTATTATCAAATGGCCAGAGTTTTGAGAACGCAGCAGACGTGGAGGACTATAATGTAATAAGAGCTCGCTTGGGTACTGAGGAGCGAAGCCATTCAGGGCCTTATAAGTAATTTAACAACAGGGCTAAATGTCACACCGTCACCAGCACCTGAACCCAGATCAGCGATCACACAGTAAGCAACCGCACCATCACAGTCACCAGTCACACGCTCACAGTCTCATGATTATTAACACCTGATGGCAATCTGCACTTCCCTATATGAGCTCACTCAGCCAAACACTCAGCGGCTGAGCTCGAGGTTAGACACTCACCGTTACTCACCTTGTCTACCTGCATGAGCGATCTCATTCCACACGCCACGCTGCCCAAAGGTAAAATTTATCCACTTTCCTTTCCTGAACAAGAAGCCATGGAAAATTATGTTTCTGAAGACCTGTCACAAGCCCTGTCACAAGCCCCATCCATCCACGTCACCCGCAGCTTCTAGCTTCTTTTTCGTGGCCTAGAAGGATGGAAGATTAAGGCCATGTATTGATTATAGAGCACTGAATTCACAAACAGTTCCCTATATGAACTCACTCAGCCAAACACTCAGCGGCTGAGCTCGAGGTTAGACACTCACCGTTACTCACCTTGTCTACCTGCATGAGCGATCTCTGTGGAGAAATTCTACCTGGGCTTTGATTCTGGACTG
>JAUMHP010000038.1:1000873-1014391 GCA_032361065.1 Enteromius trimaculatus | reverse complement strand
TTGATAATAATAATCTTATTGAATTGAATTGTCAAACCAAGATTCACACCCCTACTTTTAAGATGGCAGTACTGACACACAGATGTATGATACTTATTTGATACTATACGATAGATTTCTAATCTGACAACAGTGGTAGCCACATTTCTATTACGCATAAAAGGGTAGGCATAAAAGGGTACACAGTAGATAAAAAGCATAGTGCCACAGTGCCTCTGCACATCTTTAAAACTAAAACACATTGTTATGAATGTAGCAGTGCTATTTAGAGTTCGCCCTGCTGCAACATGACATTGTTCAAATTCCTTCCTGTGTTGTGCATCTTTTAGCAAAACATTTGTCTTTCTGAGGTTTGAATAAGGTCTGTATGCATAATATAGAGAGCTACCATAACATAGCTTTCTATTTCTATTTTCTCTTTGCTCTGTTTTGACAAACACCATCAATGTAGCTTTGTTTATTCTTAAAGTGAACTTTTGCCTGTTTGGTGATTTAGATGAACAGTTTGGAAGAGCTGTCTTGAACTAAAATCCATCTTTTTTTTTTTGTATGACAGCCACCATTATGTTTATATTTATGAAAGAAATAATACAAAAAAATAACCGAAGTAGAAATATTATTATGCAATTATAATTGTCATTAAGTGTAACTTTCTCTTATTTATTTTACAGCATTAGATAATTTTTTTTTTCCTTGAGAAAATTTGGCATGTACTGCACCTGACACAGAATCGAATCGAACTGGTAATCAAATCAAACTGCAAGCTTGTAAATTTAAATTGAATCGAATCAAATCGTGAAATTTGTGTTAAAATCCAGCCCTAGTATTTATGATCATTACACATGGAAGAATTAATTTGTGATGACATGGCTACTTTAAACGGCTCCATTAAGCTTTTAGCCGAGAAGAGCGCACATTTATGAAGATAACAACACATTTTCATATGGTTACACCTCCTTTACAGAGGAGGATTCTAGATTATATTATTGCTCCACTAAATAATGTGATCTGATTAGTTGTGAGCTCTCTCTCTCCGTTTTACTGTCATTACACATATTTCCAAAAAAAAAACAGAACAAACAGCAGAATTGCTGCATCTCTGAGCAACATGGTGTTTTGTTCCTCTGCACAAACCAGTAAATTCAGTCAGACCATTAGAACAGTTTGCAAGTTAAATGAATTGGCATTTTAAATGAATCTTGATTTTAAGGATTCAACTCACTCATTAAGACAGTCAGTTGCAGTTGTAGTTTCATATTTTAAAAGTAGGATATTTTATTTTCACAACTATTTCATATTCATATCCTACATTAAAATTTTATATTTGAACCTAATTTTAAACTATACAAAATCCATATAAATATAATTTTTATTTTTTTTATGACAGCCACCATTATGTTTGTTTATTATGTTCATTATGTATATTTATGAAATAAATAATACAAAAAATAACAATAATAATAAGTAGAAATATTATTATGCAATTGTATTGGTCATTAAGTGTAACTTTTTTTATAGTGATTTCTGTTGTGTGTTAATATTGTAGCCAACACGTCTTTTTAATCTTGAATCTTTAATCTTTTAATAGATTTTTGTAATACTAATACAGTTTTTTGTTGTTTTTTGTTAAATGCTGATTGTTATTGTATTGTATTGCATTGTATTATAATGACTATATGACTATTTAAAGCAGTACATCTATACTTTGACTAGGCTAGACATGTTGCATATTAATTGTACTATATATCAACCCCAAAGTATATTTACATTTTTGCAGTTTTTGTGTTACTCCTAGTTGAGGGCATTTGTAGTGTATAGAGCCAGAACATAACATAAGCCCAGGGACCCCTGTTCTGCTCTGTCTGTACATCTGTCACAAACATGTCATGACTTAAGTAATAACGGTTAACAAATACAAATGTGCAAAGAGTCCTGTAAGCAGTGAAAGGAAGGGGGTGGAGAAGAACTCCAATTACCTTAAATTCAGTTTATTTTTGACATCAATGTTTTAAGTATTCTTATTAAAACAGTATTAATGTTTGTGTTAGTAATTGTTTCTAAACATCATTTTAGGCACTCAGATACCCCTACTTCCAAGTAGGACAAGTCCTGGGCCCCCTACCCATGACCCCTGATGTACGGAAGGCTCAGATAAAGACAACCCTGCCTATTGAACCCAGATCAGAGCTACAGTCTGTTGCAGAACCAGCGTTGCAATCACAGACTAAGGGCCAAAGCAGAAGCTCCCATCAGCCACTGCAGCAGATTGCTCTCCCCCAGTCTCTTTCTCAGACAGACCCTCTCGCTCCGTATACACAAAAGGTACGGAACCACCTCCTCAGATGTAATGTTGTAATTATCTCTAAAAAAATGAAGATTCCCATTATGGATTTGTTTTTATTTGCCACATGATATAGTCAAATCTTGTTATAACAAAATATATACAAAATGTTGGATAGTAATTGTATGATGCAGAACAGTTTATTAAATAAGCCAAATGTTCACTGAGCCACTTCCCATTCTTGACAAAATTCAATTGTGATAAATAAAAATAAAACCTAAAAATGATATGTTATGGTTCTCTATTGCAATTGAGTACCTAAATGAACATCAGTACACTGATACTTTGTGTTTCTAATATGAGGTTGGGGGTGAGAACAGTTTGATTGGGCTGAAGAATGGACGAAGAAGGTGGGGACAGACCGACATGAAACCCTCAGACAGCTGGGATGAGTCTGACTGTTCTGATACTGCAGCATCCCTTTCTAAAAAACCCAGCAAAGGCCCCGAGGAGGAGAAAACTTCTACACAGTATGATCTCTACATTCAGAGCTTAACATCAGCAGTTTTAGCACATTTCAATTAGCACACTGTTCAAAACCTATTAAGCAGCCTTGCTATCTGCTAAACAATGCATCCAAACCATTTGATTTGAAATGCTCTGTTTGCTCTATATTTGCTCATCATTTATGAAACAAGTTAAATTCAGTGGCAGTAGTGTGGTTATTTAGCTTGAGTCAGTTCAATATTGATTTTGTTCAGTTAAATAACTGTCACTGTTGCAAAATTTGTCAGTTCTCATCCATAAGGTTCAGTGCTGAGTCCTGAGCAAAGCTGATGATTTTTGGACATAGGTATTTCAACTGTAGGGATAAATAAGCAGTTAAAGCCAATAAAAGGAGAACAGGGACATCTAGGCAGTAAAATTTAGTAAACGTGGACAGCAACAACCATAGGCAACTGCTGCACATATCTCACCAATAGAGATTCCGCTGGACCAAGCCCAGAAGGAGGCCATTCCTCTAGTGGGGCAACCCTTCTGAGGCATAAGCCAAGGCTATAGCGTCAGTTATACAGTGGGACAATCTTTGCTTTGTAACCAGTCACCTATTAGTGGCATCCTAAGCAAACAAAAAAGCTGCTCTGACTGTCTGAACAGGCTGGAGCATTTACAATATATTCTCAGGGCCCTTATAGGGAAGAGAACATTTGGACGCTGCTCGCCATCTGCAGCGGTGAGCGACAGAAGGGTAATAATCTGCGCTCTGAATGGAGTTGACAGCATCTTTGTAATGTATCTATGTCTAGGCTTGAGGATAACTTTACAGTCGTAGGTTCAAACTCCAGACAGGAAGCACTGATTGACACTGCTTGTACGTCAGAGCTGTTTTCAGCTAGAAAGAGTGTAGTTCGGCTGAATGTAGCACCTCGAAGAGTGGACCCCATAGGTCCCTAAAGACTAATGACAAGTCCCAGGCTGAGGATTCAATCTCTGGGCACCCTTCAGTCACTTAGCATTCAAATCATTTTTGCTGATTTAATTGCCAGCTTTAAGGGGAATTATTCGCTACAAACTTACTGCAAGGTAGGCTACATATAGAACCTAAACTAAGCCATCAACTGTGATCAGACCTATATTTGTTCAACATTATTGACTCATTCCATAGTGAAGAACCACAATTATATCTTTATGAACGTACTTACTATAGTCTATTAATGACTTATTATATATTAATTACTGTAGTAATTAATACAGACACACTTATTTGGGCGAACAGCAGTAATGACTAAAGTTGAGGACTTTGAAGACTTGAGGCAACTTTATTTGGACTTGTCAGTCTTGACTCTAGACTTTATAACTATGTGTCAACTAGCAGTATTAGACTATCATTAGACTGTTCCATTTGTGGTTTTATTCTTTCCTTTTTTTATGTTATGAAATACTTTGCAGGCCCAAGGACCAGAAACCTCTTTATACATTTAGCACTGTAACAAAATTACCAAACACTAGTAGACTGAACCAACCAGACTCTAGTCACCAGAGCACCTCTTCAGCCAGACAACATTACCTGCGCCAGTCCAGATACCTACCAGGCAAGATCTGTTTAATTTAATCACTTTATGCTTTTTATTTATTTTCTTTTTTGTTTATGGATTACAGTGGTGCACAGTACTTTCAATACTATCATAAAGATGAACGCATAAGTGCATTAAGTGCTAAGACATTTTTTTGTAAAGGCTTGAGATGCGTATCTCATAGAACACAGATCATATGTTCAGATCTCACCGTTGATACATCGCATCACTGCTTATTTGCAAACATTTACATTTTTCTTGACTCATTAAAAATAGATGACTTCTAAACAAATGTTTAATGCAGCAAATCAATGTGTACGTAAATACCCCATTATACTATTTTGTGTAAATTAGGTTTTACATAATAATTCTATCAATCCTAGGGTTAATAAGCAAGAACACACCATCTCTGAATAACAAGGAGTCTCAACAAGACGTGTGGGACACCTCAGCTCTGATGAACAAACCTCTTGCACCTATTGGAGGAGCGCCAGTGTCTAGAATCAGCCCAGGTGAGCATAAATTAACTAAAGTTGAGACTTTATCAATGCTCAATACACACATTTCTCAAATTCATTTGCAACCATAGAATGCAAAAGAAAAAAAACCTTACTCAAATGCATAAAGGAGGTTAAAACTAACTTGTATTTGATGTTTCTTATTTATTTATTCTTTTTTAATTAAATGAAAAGACTTTGTACACATATGATTTAATTTATTCCACATTTTTGTTCACTTTTCTTGCTTACAGTATTTTCTGTGAAAAAGATATTATTAGGGGCCAAGCACTGAAAGTTCGATGGAACCTATTGTACCTGTTGGCGATCCTATTATTATTTTTCTTCTTACACTCTGAAAGATTGGCAGCCCATAGAACCACTTGTTGCAAAGTTATGAAATTAGGTCTGGATACACCAAGCTGGTAGTCAGCCTTCAGGCAACGGCGGCCCGATGAGACGTCTGGCTAGTTTGGTTAGGTGTATTACACACATTGGCATTACACATATCGGCTCTCATTGCACTCACCTCAGTGAAAGTATGGCCGATTCAACAGGATAAATCGGCATTGGGCCATCGGCTCAAATAAATCTGTGTCGGAGAATTAAAGCAAAAGCATTGAAATTAAATGAAGGTGGAACAGATAGAAAACGGGAAAAATCTCTCAACGTTAGAACTAAGCATTCCAATGTGTGAATGTTTTCATAACAACATGATCTGCTTAAATCCTGTATATTCTTTATTTTGTTTTTTTTCTCCTTTTGGATGATAAATATATAGGGTACAACAAAGGCCCACCCTAAGAAATATGCTATTCACTGCATCTAATATGTATAATTGCAGGAAAAATGCATACGTTTTGTTTTGAACATTAATGGAACAACAGATTTTATGTGAAAAGAAGTCATTCAAATTATTCATTTTTTTCACATATTAGAAATGTATAAGGGGGCAAGATGGGTCTTATACACCACACACGGGGTGAAAGGCCCATGGTATTGATATAATTACTTAAATAAGCAGAAAATAGTACATTATTTTAGCTAATGTAACATAAGAAAAGTTATGTTTTTTGTTTAATAGCTAAATATGCGGTCATAAAAATATGTTAATATAATGTATTTTATATTTACAGTATTAACAACAGATTAAATTTTATTATGATATCATGTTTTTAAATATGATGGTTTCATTCTAAACATGGTGATTATATATAATGTGGACACCCAACATAATACATAATTTTTACCGTCCGCATATAAGAATATAATGTCAAAAAAATGGAAAGGTCAGCCATCTATTAATTATCATGTTAATCATGGCACCTTTAGCCCCAACAGTAGGGGTGCGTTTTACCCCTAATACCATACCTTTACATATTCTTTCATTTATTTAAAAACTGTGACTTTAATTATATTAAACAAAAATCACAAAGAAGACTTTTGTCTCAAAATATATGCATTCCTTTTATCGATTCTCATTTGCTACTTAAATCAACAAGCACAAAATCAAAAGTGGTTGATTTAGAAACTGATATGAAATTTCCAAACCGGTCTCAAAATATTCCTTGTGTGATGCTGACAACATAGATTAAAAAATAATAATAAAACAAACTTGCTTATTGTACATATAAGGAAATTAAAGGATTAGTTTACTTCTAGAGTAAAAAGTCCTGATAATTTACTTACCCTCGTGTCATTCAAGATGCTTTTTTATTCAGTCAAAAAGAAATTAAGGAGTTTTAGAAAAATATTCCAGAAAATATCCCTCTATATTGGACTTCAGTTGGTTCAAATGGTAGTTTAATGCAGTTTCAAAGGGCTCTGCACAGTTCTGGTTGTGGAATAAGTGTCTTATGTTTTTATTTAGTGAAATGATTGGTCAAATAAAAAAAAAAAAATTATATATATATATATATATATATATATATATCTAATATAAATGTGTATAGTTGTTGACTACAAACGCTCAAGGAATCCTCACTTAGATGAGCTCACAAAAACAGACAGCTGGCAATTACTAAATGTTTTATAACTACCTGACTTAATCATAATTTACAGCAGGAACGTGTTAATAAAGCATTATTGACTAATTATTATCATGTGTCTAAATAATACGATTCATTAATTTACATTTAAATAATTTATTAATCATTTTCTTAGACTTTATAAATGTTATCTTATATAAACACTCACAATTCCTAAATAACTGGTTTTTAAATAATGTAATAATAATGTAATAATTTAGAAATTATCATAAATTGATCATTATTAAAGTATAAAAATACAATTAATAAACACTATTTATATATTCTCAAGAACAAGGCATTTATAGCTTCAATTGTAAGCTGCTTACATTAGTAATATTAATGAAGCATATTAATGTTGGAACAATGGGTTATGAAGGATGATTTTTTTTATAGTATTTACTAATGCTTATCTAATGATTCATTGTGTGTAGATATTATGAAGTGTCACCCAATGATCTACGATTCTGGAGTAGATAAGACCATTATTCCTTGGTTGGGATTGTGTTGATCCCTTTGAATCTGCATTGAAACTTCCATTTAGACCTCCAAACAGTTGGGTCCCACTGAATTCCACTGTATAGAAAAAAATCATTTTTTCCTCAAAAATATTAATTTCTTTTTGACTGAAGAAAGAAAGATTTAAACATCTTGGACGACATGAAGGGGAGTACAATTTATATACTGAAAGTGAACTAATCCTTTAAAGTTAAAAAAAAAATGTTCATGTGGAACTTTTCACATACTGATTTGATCAAATGAATCATTTTCACACCTCTTGAGTGGGCATATTTTGCAAAAATGTAAACAATCAAACATTTGTTTGATTTTGTTTTTTTTTTTGTTGAGCTGGTTGCGTTTTTTTTTTTTTTTTTTTTTCTTGACTCTTCTTGCCTCTGCCCACAGGAAATTTTGTAACCACCACATACAGTCTTTCTGGAGGATATATACCTTCTTTCCAGAAGAAAGAAGTAGGATCCGTAGGACAAAGAATTCAGCTTGCCCCTCTCGGACACCAGCATGCACGTAAGAGTGGTTTTACATTCTCAAATCATTTTTTTTTTTATATTTACATTTATCATTGGATTTTTGTTAAAGCAGCAGGTAACACTTTATTTTAAGGTGTTCATAATACAGAGTAATAACCTAGTTAAGTACTTCGTAGTAGCCATTGTACTTACATGAAATATAAAATGCACTTACCGTGTAACTTAAGTTATATATAAGTTGAACAGCCTGTACTGCCTACTGTTACACATATGTAACTCAGAGTCTGTTACACAGATACTTATGTAACAAAAAGATTGCAGACTTTAAGCTACTTAAAGTGTATCAAGATTGTACCTTAGTGTACTTCATGTGCATCTTTGCTGTACACCTTAAATTAAATACACCTTTACAGTACACAGCTTAAATACATGTAATACCTTTACATTAAAATTATAGATTATTGCACAAATAACTTAAAGTGTATTAAGATTGTACTAAAGTGTATAAGTAGCTGTGTAACAGACTTGACTTGTTACATGTGTAACAGTAGCTGCCTAATTACATCTACGCAATTGCAAACTAATTACAGGCTGTTCCATAACTTAGTTATATGGTAAGTACATTTAGTTTCATGTAAGTACAAGGGCTACTACTAAGTACATAATTGGGTAATTACTCTGTATTATTTATACTTCAAAGTATAAAAGTGTTACTGAACAGTATTATGGACTCATTATGTTTATGCTTTTGTAAACGCTGCATGCATGTTGTCTTGTGTATACTGATACAATTATGCTGCCTTTGTAAAACTGATTTTAAATTAAAGGTGAAGTGTTTAATTTTTGTAAATGTAAAATATTTTCCTTTGTGTATTATCATTTGTATGTCCGTTTCCCTGACAAGTGTAAACACAAAGACACTATCAAAACACTGCTCTGTTTGATTGAGCAGCCCAAACAACCAGAACATTTCCAAAACAATGCACATTATTACTTAAGATGAAAACAGCCTCTTCCACCATTCTACATTTTAAAAATAACATAGGTCTGACATAGCAACATTGCCTCAGATAATTCTGTGAGTTTGGGGTGGTAAAATTGGTTTGTCTAGTTTGAAATCCTTTGGTCCACAAAACCTACATACCTCTATACTTTGTTATTCTTTCCGAGACCCAACATTTAAACTCCACTTGTAAGCTTTTTTTTTTCCTCTCTCTCTTCGCTACACATCTGTTGCTAGAGCTCTAAGATATGCTGTTTCTTTCTACATTCATTTATTCATTTACTCACTGTCTCTGTCTGTCTTTCTTTCTCCCATCTTTATATCTGCTCTTAGTCGATCTCTCTGCCACTGCCGACTCAAAAACTGGCAAAGCTAAACCTTCAAAGTCCAAACCTTCCTCTACAGTTTCAGTCAGTGAGATCTCTGAAGGTAAAATTTCAGAATAGTCTTAGTCAAATTCTTCCCAGGGTCCAAAATTGACATTCTTAAAAATTATATATTTTTATTGTTTGTACAGTGGTCTTATATAACTTTGCTCTTAGTGACAAATACACTGACATATTTGTCACTTGCAGCATCATATGTGAGTCAGTCAGCATATAATGGCAGCTGTCACATCGTAATGATTTCCTCCCCTCATATTACATTTTGGACAATGCAAGTACTTTTCTACATATATAACTAGACTGTTTTATGTCTTTGATTTTAATCCACCTTTACCAGACTGTTGATCATATGTTGTGAGCCATGTGATGTTGAAGTTTCTAATTAAGTTGGTTTTATTTAGCAAATATGTTTTTTTACATTTTTGCCCCTTGGCAAGTGTTAATTTTGGACTCAGACTCTTCAATACTTAAGTAGCCCTTTTTAGGCTTTGCTGAGTTTGCACAAGTGTTATATGCTTGTTCTCTTTTCTCAGATTATGATGGATGGAAAAGGAGAGCAGATCGAACCCAACCTAAAGGAATGAGTTACTCCGCTCTGAGTAAAAACTCTGCCAGTCTCCTTGCTCGCGCTCCACCAGTTCAGCCAGTGCATGGGCGGGTTGACTGGGCTGCAAAGTATGGAAGCCATCGCTAATATCTATAATATGAGATAAGCTGCTGTGAGGACTAAGGTCTGTTTCAACACTCGTGAATATTGTGTAAACATATTTTCTGCGAGGAACATCCACACCACTTACTGTAAGCCCACAGCTGCTTAACTGTTTAAGAAAAAAAAAGAATCTGTGTACAATAGATTTTTACAAACCTAATACTTTATCTTTAAATCTGTCTTGTTCAGTTTATGCATCCAATGCCTGTAATCCTTGATTTCAATGGAATGGGTAGATCTATATATCATATATTGATTAAATCTATTTTTTGTAACCCTTTTTTTTATAGTATGCCGATTTTAAATATATTATCGTTTTCTTTTTTATGTGTTATTGTGATTCATATTGCAGGGCAGTGTTATTTATATTGACTTGTATGTCGAGTAGCCCTTTTTCTTTTCCCCTGTAAACATTACTGACAACTACCACATAAACCTATAATGTAGATAACAACAGTGATTGGGTTGGGCTGAACTCATATCAAATCAATAAATAGTTTTGTAAGTGTTTTATATGCATAAAATGGGCATGTTTGTAACAAGTCTTTGATTCAGAAATTCTTCTGACAACTTTTTTATTCTACAGTTTATACAAAATATGACAATGGCCTTTAATGACATGTTGTTCAAAGAAAATTGTTTAAATGTAAGCAGACAGTAATTTCTGTTTGGGTATCATGACTGCTGAGGTTTCTGTAGCATTCCGGATCCGAGTTTTGCCAGCATCAACACACTGCAAGAAACATACAAAGGTAATAGTTGAGGTAAAAATACATTTCTGTCATCAGATTTAGAAGACACATTTTGGTCTGTTCCTTATGCAAAGCTTTTGCATTACGTCAAAAGACTTCAGGAATAGCAGATGAGGCACATGGGTTACTTTTTTGATACTACTACTGGGTTTTTTTTTTTTGGAGCTTGACAATCATGGTATTACAGAAAAGCTGCACAAGTTCTTCGCATTCTGTTGGTAGCAATGGAAGCAAGGAAGTCATACAGGTTTGAATAAATAAATTGAGTGACCTTGCCCTTTAGATTTAAGCTGATAACTGACTGCAGTCATCGGTCATACCTGATAATCAACATTAATAAGGGACTTCTGCTCAAACAAAACTGGAGTAAATAAGATTAATTTAAAATAAAATTATTTTAAGTAAAAAAACACTTGCGGAAATAGACTGGGTCAGTACCTTTGAAAGGTTGCTATATTCATACCTTTAATATTTGTAAGGTACTGCAGCAAATACAATGCCGTAATTAAAACGTAACACAAACAGATACTATGGTAGATTTTTGTGCAATAGGTGACTGCTGAGGTTTGCTTTAGTCAGAAGCCCAGGAACAGAATTATAATACTTCTGTTTCTTCTCTTTACACTTTATGCTTTTATGCTGGAGTCTGCATGGGTATATGATTCATTTGTCTTTTTTATAAGTTGTTAATGAACTAAAATATTTGCTAACAGATGAGAGCTTTATCATCTACAAAAAGTGAAACCCCGTTTTAGACAAAGTGTGATGTGTGTTAGTTACCTTGCTCCAGCAATAAGACCAGCTGGAATGATTTTGCGTGAGTTATAGAATCTCTTTCCCATGATAGCAGTAAGTGTCCCAGATGCAGCTAAAAGAAAGGGAAATTTTAGTGACATTTGGTGTAATTCAAAATCAATGTCTTCTAATTGTATATAAACAACATTAATGATGCCTCACTCAGCCGAAACAAATATATTTATTGCACAATATGTAAATAAAGACTGCACACCTAAAGACACCCAAATATTTTTGGGATCTTGTGATGTCTGGTAAGCACCAAAACCAGCCAAACCACCAAAGAGCAGCCCTGCTGCCAGGGATGGGACACTGCCTGCAAGACACATTTTAAAAAATATACTAAAACACTACTGATGAATGGTACATAGTGTCATAAGGAAGGAATTTTAGATGTTTGTTACTGTTTTGTGCCTGGCAAGCAATCACCATTAGACAAGTTTGGTTGCTAAATATTGTAAACTCTAACGTTATTTAGGACTACATGATAATCTCTAAGCACTACCTGCTTTGACGTATCCCATGACTCCTCCAGATGCTAATAGTGCTGCGTATCCATATCCAGCCCAGTCCACTGCCATTATCAACACCTTAACACACATATAGAAACATATTAAACATACACAGCTTGAGTGTTTACAGGCAGTGTGCATGGAACTTACACAAACGTAGACATACTTGTATATACTGTATGGTTTAGGAGGACCCTACAGAGGCGTTTTTTCACCCACACACACACGTATACATTAAATATTGTACGAACCGTATTTTCTATACCCTAACAGAAATCTGCAGTCAAACACAGTTTAGTTTAAGTCATTTGGTTTAAGAGGACACGGAAAGTAAACAGGGCTTGCGTTGTAATACCAATGCCATTATACACTTTTTACATGATACACACAGTGTCCTCATAAACCATGTAACGTCAGTCCTGCAGAGTTTCACTCCAACCCTAATCAAACACACCTGATCAAGCTAATCAAAGTCTTAACATTTACAAAGGCTAAATGCAGGTGAGGGTTTTTTTTTTCAGAATTGGAGCTAAACGCTGCAGGACGTCGGCACTCCAGGACCGACGTTGCCTGACCTAACGTTAGTTGATATCAGATCATGACCATGACCGGTTCATTAACAGCATTTCTGCTGTCAGCTGTGAGTGCACCATCGACAACTTTTTTTAACCCAAATCATCGAATGGTGTTACTCGAAAAAAAGGTTAATTCTGCGTTTGTTACACTGCCGTTATACAAATAATAAAGTTAATACCTTTGCCTGAGAATCCGTTCTGGCGAAAGTCCTTGCCTTGTGCGCTTGTTGTGTGCTGTGCTGCGTAAACGTCCTCAAACGCCAATGAAATCTTACGCTCCTGACGTAAGTGTCGCAATATTTATCAAGTTGGCTTATGGGAAATGAAGTTAATTTTCAACCCTCCTTACTGAAATTTACTAACAGAAATGAGTGAATTTCCGGCCCCGCAGAAAAATGCTTTGAATTTTATAGAACACAACTTAACGTTAATTTTTTTCTTCTTTTTTTTCCTGCAAGGAGTAGGTTTAGGATTGGTGTAGGGCAATAGAATATATGGCTTATAAAAACCCACATAGAAATGCAAATGACACACAGTAAGATCTCCTGGCTCGGTTGTTACATCACAACTTCTTGTCCAGGCCATTGTCCTTTATAGGGTGGACTATTCGACAGAGCTCTTCTGGCTGAACTTCTATCATGATTCAGAATGCAGCATGCCTGGGGGAAAAACAGGTTATGTGGCATACCTGGGTATCTTTTAGAGTAAGCAGATAACCTAAACTTTAGTTCCGAAAATGGAGGATAAGATAAACTGCTCTGGAGTAGGTTATGCTTAAGGGTTAGCTTACTTCAGAGCCTCCAGTTGGCATGACAGATTGCGCACAATATTATATATTATTACAATAAAGTTTATATATGGATACATTTCACTGCATGTTGTACCTGTATAACTATGCATGTGACAAATAAAGAATC
>JAUMHP010000038.1:990145-1000773 GCA_032361065.1 Enteromius trimaculatus | reverse complement strand
TAAGTACTTTTGTTAATATTTATACCTCTGTTATTATGGTATTTTTCCTTTATTATCTGAAATGTCTGCTAGCAAAGCTTACGCTAGCATATCTGTTATGTTAGTTTGGGCATATTATGAGGACATAAAATAGAAAATGAAGGAAATAAAAAGAAAATAGCACCAACTGATCAGCGCAAAACTATTGATCCATGATGTTGCCACGAAGTCGCCCTTACGAACTGGCAACGTAATGAAGTTACGTATAGGCACTTACGTATAGACTTTTCCGGTTGCCACGACGTAACTACTAACGTCGCTACAACGAAACTTTGGTCACCAGATTACGTTGCAGTTACGTAATTGTTAGTTGGGATTGCAGGAACTCTTTGAAGGTAGGACGCTTCCTCTATCGTTCTCCAGAACTCGCTGAGTGGGTTGAAATGGTGAATTTCACAGAAAAGTGACTAGTTTGAAGGTATGAGAAGTGGACATTAGACTGAAGCTGCCTCGCTCTCAGTTGCTTCATATCATTATGCTGATGACACTCAACTCTAATAGGGGTGTGCGTAAATAGTCGAACATTCAAATACTTGGTCTGTAATTCTTATTCAAAAAATAAGATTTTAATTTTTTTTTAATGATACCTTTCTCATTAAGCTTCGTTTTAATGAACTAATATTTTTTTTGAACCTAAATATTTGAATACAATATTTTTGGAAAATGCCCATCCCTAAACTCTTTGCATCCTAATGAGCAGCCAATAGCTGCTCCCATCTCAGCATGTCTGGTTCGATTACACTGACAACATCAAAACTAGATAATATTTTAAGCTATTTATGTAGCAGAATTTGCACTGGTTTGAATTGACTTCCTCCGGTTTTTCCTTTGTTTGTCTCTAGCTAACACGGTGACAAAATTATGATGTCAGCCCTAAAAGGGTCTACAGAGGCTACATGCTTCTGTAAACCTTCAATGCAACAGAATAGCTATTAACACTTTCTATGACGCCTGTAATATATATATAATACATAAGGTATTCTTAAGCCATTGTAGTGAATATAAAAACATTACAATGTGTTATAATATCTCTAAAAACAATTTGTGATTATAACATTTAAAAGTATGATTTTTTATAACACACAATGAACACCACATTAATTCTACGTTATTGTCACGCTTAGCGTGTGTCTGGAACGAGTAGAGATTCAGATTCTTAAATAGAAGTTCTTTAATACTCACAAAAGTAGACAGGCAGGCAGATTTACACACAACGTAACACATCCAATGAACTGACCACTAAAACTGAACTGAGGAGAACATATAAAGGGAAGGCAATTAACACAAACGAGGACGGTACACCTGAACATAATCAACACAGACAGAAACTAGGTCACAGGAGCACATGGGGAAAATGACAACATACACAAAACACTGAGTAGGGTGTGACAGTTATTTACATTGGACTATATTAAATATTGATATTGCTTTTTTTTTAAGATCTGCACAGTACTTTATCATGTGAGTGGTTAGGTGTGGAGTGTTATTTGAATGTTTTTTGCGAGGCTAATATTGAGGCTAATGTAAGCTAGCTAATAATTTCAACTAAGGAAAAACATTCAATGTTTATTATACTGTATAAACCTAAGAGTATTAGTAGACTAGGTAGGGTAGGTAGAATGTTCACTAATGAAGCCTAGTTGATGTAGTTGCGGAGTTACTTTGTTGTCAATATTGTACAAATAACAAGATCAATCAATCAATCAATCAATCACTTTTATTTATATAGTGCTTTTAACAAAACAGATTGTGGCAAAGCACTGAACATTATCAAATAGGAGAAAACAGTGATGGTAATGTAAAATGACAAGATTAAACTATTTATTCATTAAATGTAGAGACAGTCTCTGTTATCAAAATGATGATAATCACTAGAAATTAGGTGCCCTCAGCTAAGCAAGCCAGTGGCGACAGCGGCAAGGATCCAAAACCATTGTGTGTTAAGGGGAGTGTTTCCGGTTTCTAACTAATGCAGCCTAACAATCCCTTTGTCACATTCTCTGTCTATTTAGTTCTGTTTATGTTCTGTGTTTATGTATTATGTTCTTAGTTTCATTTTAATGTCTTCCTGTTTCATTTTTGAGTTCCTTCCTGTTTTCCCTTATTTGGTAGTTCCTGTCATTATGTTATTATTAGTTGTGTATGTTAAGTTGGATTGTTGGCTTTTTCTTCTGTGATATCTTTATTAATAAAGTGATTTATGTTATTTTTGAAAATCACGTCTCCTGCGATCTCCTTCACTGTGTACCAACACCAACAGAATTGGTCGACCAAAACAGCATTATGACGTGGGCAGAAGAATGTCTGTTTGAGCTTCACCAGGGAGAGAGGCCATTGCAGGAGCATATTGAGGAGGTTTTGAGCCTCTTTCACCTGGTGAGTTGCAGTGAGTCTTCTATTAATCATTACTTTTGGATGGGACTCAGTCACGATTTGTATTGGTTAATCTTTCATGAAGCTTGTCAGAAATAAGTTGTTGAGGTTTTTAAATTTACTACTTGATGAATCATTCCGAGTTTTTTGTTGATTTTGAAAGTCCCATCCAAAAGCAACGAGACACTGCAACTCACCAACCTCCTCAATCTGCGGCTCCAATGCGCCTACTCTCCCTCACCATCCTGTGGGCACCAGATCATCAACTACCTCCAGCGAGCCCATGATGCCCGAGCGCCTCAGCAAGCCCACGCTGCCAGCGCCAGAGCCACACCCCTGTCTTTTTAGTTGGAGTTTGTCGATCAGTGTGTATGTCAAGTTGGATTGTTGGCTTTATTTTCGTGATATCTTTATTATTAAAGTGATTTATGTTAATATTGAAAATCGCGATCTCCTTCACCGTGTACCAGCATAACACCTTTAACCCTTTCAGTGATGGGTTTAAAATATTCCAGCGGTCCCCCCAGAGTGAGTTGTTTTTAGGTGACTGTTATTTAGAATGTTCGCTTTTGATGTGTCCATGGCGACGCGTCTTGCTTGTCAAGTGACACACAACGAGCGCAATACCGCTGTAAGACACATGGATCGCTTTTATTTAGTTTTTCCTTTTTTATTTTTAAATATTCACAAACTTGCTCACCGTGTCATGAACAGTCTGATATTCTGATTCACAAATATATGTAAATAAGCGTGTTTCGTCGTTTAAACACCTTTATAAATGATCTTGATCGTGATCGGTAACATAAGATGGGCGACGCCATGTTTGTTCGTGCTGCAGTTCAGAGAGTCCCGTCAGTCGGATTTACAGCACATAAATTCATCAATTTCTCCCGAAATACATTTAAGTGAAGAATAGTGAACTTTATAGCTACTTACACTGTTTATCTAATATGAATAAAACACATCAGCAAATGAAATTTGAATGGGTTGTTATTGTTGCTTCCATTCACATCTTTGTGTATTTTACAAGCTCTAAATGTATTGTTTCACTAGTGCTTATGTGTATTTAAATGTCAGAAGCATGTATCAACGCATGTATCTGTGCGTACGCCAGATTTCATGTTCACGTTCAGATTTACTAACAATGAAATTAACATGAGGATGTGCGTTGGTCCACGCCAACTCCATTTCTGGAGTACGTCTATTTCTTGTGCGTGTTTGTTTTATGTCCGTTGGCGACTCCTAGAAGCAATTGTTTTACAATGCATACTTCAAAGTATCGCACTAACACATTATTAGGGAATGTGAAGCAGTTGGTCTAGCGGTAGAATAACTTGTTTTGAGGATGCGGGTTCTAATCCACTCTCGTAAAGGTTTTTTTTTTTCTATTTCTAGGGCATGTTCGTGTGAATGTTTTTTTTTGTGCTTTTACCAGAACAAAGCGCTTGATCCTCTGTGTGAAGCAATGTGCACGAGCACCAACTTATAATAGTGAACGCTCGTCATAACACATCCCAGCTATAGATCGCCTGCTATTTGAAACAGACCAACCAATTTATTATCAAATTGAAATGTTTCTTTCTTTTAGGCACCGCTAAGCAAAGTTGTTTGTTTTTATTGTGAGTGTAGACCTAAATAAAAGTAAATACATGCGACTGAGCTGGAGCATCTCGTGGAAACATCTGTTATTCGTGCTGATAGTTGTATATAGCCTAGTTGTTGGAATTGGAAATTAAAAAGCTTTAATTGCTAGTCATAATCTTAATGCATAGATTATTTTTGACACATTTTTTGTCCGATCCATTGAGGGCTACTTGTTGCAATTTTGAGAGAAAATATTTTACATTTTTCAAAATTTTCTTTTTAAATTTTAAATGTATATGGCACTCAAAAGTCAACAGATCATCACAGACTATCGGTTTAATATAGAATTTGATCTATTTAAATAACAACAACTATAGGTTGATTTTGTTTTGGTAAATGTCTTTTTCTGAGATCATAAAGTGTGCTCCTCTATGAAAACGAAATGCCCCCCATTCAAGATTTTCTGGCGACAGCCCTGACCTGTTTCCACACCTGTTTTATCCACACTTGGCGCACTGATGGTGCGCCGCTATTCTCCTCTTAACCTGCACCTTTACATCGGACCTTTTCATTTTTAAGCGCTCGTGCATGTGCGCTCAATTTCACGTTGATTTGGATGTACAAAGAGCATGTGCGTGGGTTTCCGCGTACACAGTGTTTCATACATCTGAATTTTTTTGCTGCTGTCGCCTGGCTTGCTTTGTTGGGGGCACCTAATTTCTAGTGATCATTGTCGTTTTGATTACAGAAACAGTCTCTGCATTTAATAAATACATTACCATCACTCTGTTTCACACTATTTGATAATGTTTAGTGATTGATTGATTGATTGATTGATTGACCTCCTTTAGGGGTGTTACGATATACCAGTATTGACAATAGCTTTGATATTCAAATCATGAAATATCAACATTGTGATAATTTTGGGGGTGATGATATACCGGGTTTTGGCGATAACCATGATATTTAAAATTAACAGGACTCTTATGATTACATGCCACATAAATTATCCAGCGTTAGTGTCTGGTTGTTCCCTGTCTGTCAGTCACTATGCCTTATGTCTTTTGCTTTGAACCTGTGAGTTTATTCCTGCTGCTGTAAAGTGCTGCAACAAAGAGGAAGTTGAAGCAGAAGTTGTTCTCTGTGGCGTACACAACATGATCAGTGGTTTTCCTGTCAAGCGAATCCCCAGGGTGTTTCACAAAAGAGCAATTTAAGAATTTCTAAAGGTTGTTTCGCGTCTTTTTTAGGATGCTGTTTCAGCCGTGTCCTCTTGGGTCTCCCAACGACAGCCATGGAGGTTGTCTTCACTGCAACCACTGCATGCTGAAGACGCCTTCGTGGAGGGAGGATGTCCTCATTGCGTGCCCAAGAAATGTGACCTTCAACAGATTCCAGACTTGCGCATTTTGAATCGGACCCTGCACAAGCTTCCATTCAAAATGCGCACGCAGAAATGCATTGTCAAGTGTGTTCATCCTCAGTTTTGGTTTGCAGGTACTTCCATGTGTCGATTTTTTTGAGACACAGACCATTTCTGCGGTTTGTGTTCGATAGTCGAGCATGGCAGTACAAAGTCCTGTCCTTTGGGCCCTCCCTGTCTCCGCGGGTCTTTACGAAGGTTGTGGATGACTGGCTCATTTTGGCCCAGTCATGAGAGAAGTCTTGTGAGCACAGGGATAGGTACTGAATTACCTGAGGTGCTTCAGAACCTCAGCCAGTTGGGGCTTCGGGTCAACTAGGAAAAGAGCAAGCTCTCCCCTGTGCAGAGATTCTCTTTTCTCGGTGTGGAGTTAGAATCTGTAAGTATGACAGCGTGTCTCTTAGAGGAGTGCATACAGTCAGTACTGAACTACCTGAGGGCAGACTTGAGCAATAAGCACTGTCCCTGGAAGAGGCAGATCCAGCCTTGGCATTGCTGTGTCCCGTAAGAGCATTACGCATATACTTGGACCGCACCTGGAGCTTCAGAAGCTCTGAGCAGCTCGTTGTCTGCCATGGAGGTCAGCA
Organism: Enteromius trimaculatus; assembly: GCA_032361065.1. Classification (NCBI taxonomy): domain Eukaryota; kingdom Metazoa; phylum Chordata; class Actinopteri; order Cypriniformes; family Cyprinidae; genus Enteromius; species Enteromius trimaculatus. The sequence goes on along the minus strand of JAUMHP010000038.1, from coordinate 994,767 downwards.
GAAAGGGAAGGCTGTCTGTGTTGGTGTGCATGCCTGGGGTCCGGTCAGCCCCTGTACTGGGCTAGATGTCCATATAGTTGAATCCCTGCGGGTAATATGTGTATCCTCCATGGAAAGGTTTCCCTTGGCAAACCCATGTCTTCCCTTGACGGAGTATTCGGTCCATCTCTACTGCAAGTTGTCCCTCTCCTTCCATGGATAGGACCTGCCTTATAGACAAGATTGTATGTTGTACTGCGCCACTTCGGTGAGTCCATACTAGGGTTCCACATGTCACATCCCGATGGTAGGATGTGGTCTCCGTAGTGCCCTTTTCAGAAGGTCCACTTCCCCATTGTCTTGCCAGACTGTTCAACAAATACAAGAGGTTAGCCCCTCTTGGAGAAGGTTGAAATCCCTTCAGTAGAAAATTCCTTCTTCAGGAACAACAGTTCTGTCCTTTCTGGCAGCAGTGTACTCAGTCTGGTCCCTACGGGTATCAAAGTCAGTGAATCTGCTCTGGGATGATGGAAGGGTTACGGGCTTTGCATAACAATTGTCTGACACGCGCCACTTGTTAACATTTGTAGTGCTACAAGTTTGTAACTATACAGGTTGCAGCGTTTTCCACTGGACCTCAGTCTGTCATCACAACATTTTTTTTATTTTTATTTTTTTCTTGAAAAGTTAATTTGACATTTCAGTGGCCTCGGTTTTTCTAGTGAAAAAACTGCAAATAGTAAAGTTATAATAAAGTTGCATTTATATGATTGATCCACATAATACAAATGTTGTTCAACAATAATTTCTATAACATTTTCTTTTCTTTTCATAAACTTTTAACAAAATGACCCTGTGACAGGGTGGTAAGTGATGTGACAGGGTGGTTCAATGTGACAGGGTGGAATAAACAAACTGTTTCTCCATGTGAACTGTTTCTCTATATGAACATTAAAATGGGGGAAACTGAGACATTAAAATAGGAGATGTAATTAAAAACATGCTGAAATGTGCATCATAACAGTGACTAGGAGAGTAACCCCCCAAAACACCAACACACCAGAAGATCTTTAAAAATACAAACATAAAAGAGCATTAAACATTAACAAGTCTCCCAATTTTATCATCTTAATAGAAATCGCCTAAAATAACATTTTATTTCAAGATTTTCTATCCTCATCTAGTCCTGTGCAAAGTATGATTGGAAGGGGAAAACAGAACTGTTTCAAGTCGGTTTAACACAATGCAGTTGATTAAAAAGGGAACCAAACATAATGGTATTCAATAAAAGTGATTTTTTAAAATAAACTTAACAGTGTTGAAGAATCTTTTTTTTTTTTTTTTTGAGTGTATAAAAATGCAATGTCCCCATTTAGATAGCTAAGTAAATGTGTGTTTGTGTGTGTGTGTGTGTGTGTGTGTGTTTATGTTTGGGAGTGAGTGAGTGAGTGAATGAACTAATCAGGGTTAAAATATACTAATTAAATTAAAAAAAATATTAGCTTATATTAGAATAATTTGTTTTACACATTCTCACATTCACTGGAAGCAGAACCACCCTATCACATCCATTAAATTTAATCCCAAAATGGCTGCAGATCTGCCATTCTGCCGTAGTTTTCTTCTAGCATACATGCATTCTATATGAAAAGTAATTGTTTTTGCATTAATAATGATTTTTTTTTTTTCTAAAAAACTGTTTTCCTTGTCTAATTACCATGACGGGGTGGTTAGTTTAAGCTTGACACACCCTGTCTAACATGAAAAAACAACAAATAAAAGAATGTCAAAACTTGCCCTGCTTTTGTCCTTGGTGACTGCAAGGCTCAAATTATGTCACTTCCTCTTTGTGATGTCATTTAAATCAATTATACATTAATTATAGATAAAACAAGTTAGTGTGACGGGGTGGTAAATCAAACTGACGGACACACACAAATCATAAAATATTTGCAAAAAAAAATTGTTTTATTTTGAATAATTATATTTTATGCAACCGCGGGAGTTCCAGCCAGGCGATAGGGTGATGGCCCTGCTCCCCACCACAGCATACAAGTTTCTAGCCCAGTGGCAGGGCCCCTACATGGTGCAGGAACGAGTAGGCCCTGTAAATTACAGAGTGAGACAACCCGGCAGAAGACAGTCCGTGCAACTGTACCACATCAACTTACTGAAGAAGTGGGTCGGGCACCCTCAAAGAGCCCACGGCTGTGGACACCAACCTCAACTTGTCAGCCGCCCAGAAGACGGAGCTGCGGCACCTGGTCGGTCAGTTCCAGGACATCTTCTCTGATGTCCCCGGCCAGACTAATGTCCTGCGCTCACGAAATCTGCCGGTATTACCGTTGTTTTATCCTTTTCCTCTATAGCTGTCCCCCTGACGGACCTGACCAGGACACGACAGAGTGGGTTCTTCATGCCCCAGACTTCAGTTGCCCCTTCCTTTTCCAAATGGATGCTTCAGACACGGGATTGGGGGCCGTGCTCTCCCAGATCCAGAAGGGAGAGGAGCATCCGGTGGTCTACATCAGCTGCAAGCTGACCCAGGCAGAGAAAAACTGTGCTGCCGTGGAGAAAGAAGCTCTCGCCATCAAGTAGCAGGTCCAGGAGCTGAGATATTATCTGTTGGGACGGCGATTTACTCTTTTCACAGATCATGCTCCGCTACAGTGGATGGCCCGGGCCAAGGACACCAATGCCCGGGTCACGAGGTGGTTTCTCTCGCTCCAGGACTTCCACTTCGATGTGCTCCGGTTCTAGCTACACCAATGAAGACGGGCTCTCTCAGCCCTGGGCAGCGTATGCAGGTCTGTCAGGGGTCACTCCCCTCCCACCCCCTATAATATATATAATGGCTGTTCTGTAAATGATTTTTGACTTTTTGACAGTATAGTTTTTTTGTTTTTTTTATTTAAGCGCACCTCGTTAGTTCGAGCTTCACAATCCTTCTAAGTCATTTGAATAGGACGTTGTCACAGACAGCCCTACTTTGTGTGTGTAGCCGTCATGGAAGCAGTTCAGTACGGAGAAGTTAGTCAGCCCTGCTCTCATTTCATGAGGTTGAGCTATCACGGCTGAGCGATATTCATGCGGTGGGGCTTGTGTGCCTCGCTCTGCTGCATTCGTGGCCCCACCCCCTCCGTCTGCTCCATCTGCTCCTGTGCTTGTTCTGCCGGATGTTTACACACATTTGATTATCAGTACCCCTCTTCTTGAATGGTTCTTGATCTTTTTGGCGGACTAAAGGGAACGCTGCTCTTAATGTTATCACTGAAATACGCCCCCTCAGCCCTAGCAGCTGAAGCAAGAGACACAAAGACATCGCTCAAGGCCCCCTGGAAGGCTTTTTTCTTCTCCCGAGAGACAGGGACCCTGGCCCAAGATAGAGAAATGTCTCGCTACGGCTGGACCACCCTGCAAACTGTTCTGCTTTCATCCTCTAGCTTGCAACGCTCCAGGTATGACAAACATTGTGATTGCTGCAAATACTGGGTCTATAAAAGCGCCCATGCAGAGTGCACCCACAAGTTATTGCGCACCCACAAACTCACAAAAAGAGCTGTTCAAAGTGAAAGCACTGATTTTAACCCTCTGAGCCCGGCTCCCGCATAAATGCAGTTTGAGACGTCATGTCCTGATGACGCCAATAAGAACTTAAATTACACATTGAGTTTTGATCGTACAGATAAGAGCAATACATCAGTCAAATCTGTGAAGAGTCTACTTTAATTTGTATACACATATAATAACAACACAACTTTGTGCATTAAGAAAATGAAGAAAACAAACAGGATGCACTGCCTGCCGCGTTGGTCTGTGTGATCTTCAATGAGCAATGTGTCACTAAAATGAACTGTGATAAATAAATACCTCACGAAGACGTGCTTAGAGGAATAAGCTTTGGATTACCTCAGAGAAGAAGAATGCAGACTCAGAATACAAGCCACGGAGTAATCATTATAATACATGAGAAATGCCTATTTTTTTTTTTAGTTAGCTTGGTATTGTGGCATAAACCTGAACAAATTTATTGGCTTGTTTTTCCCGAACTATAAAACCTGACTGATACACCACTAAATACACCGTGCCATGTTACATGTCACAATGCCACAGCAGTATATATGTTCATCTGTGTCCCCTCTTTCCTCAGTCCCTGTACATTTTCTTAGCACTATGTGAGAGAGTAGTAATACGTAGGGAAAAGTAGACTTAACAAACCTTATATATTATCTTCCTGGTTACTGCTGTTGTTTTTTTTGTACAGCTGTTGTTCTTTTATATTTTAACATGTAATTTATGTGTAATTTGTGATAAAGGCTATATTTTCTGTTACAGTGACTGCAGTACTGCTTTGTAACTCAGTAACTTTGATTGTTCCTAATAAACTGAACTTGCAAGTGAATCTCAAGTTGTTGTTTTTTTGTTCGTGAAATACATTCTCAAATAACCTAAATACTGAAAATATATAAACTTATTTTGTCCTCAGATTCTTTTTTGTAACTCTCCTCTCTCAGTCACATACCTGTCTGTGGCTCATTATGCAGGCCTTTGTCTTCTCAGGCGTGAATCACTGCATTAGTAATGATAGTTCACGCCTTCTCACATAGACCCCGTATACTCAAAAAGTGACTTAACAAATGTTA
>JAUMHP010000038.1:954017-965249 GCA_032361065.1 Enteromius trimaculatus | reverse complement strand
AAGTTTGGTTTTCCCTGGTTGTTGTTAAAGTATGTTAAACCACGTTAAGCTGTTTCCTAATGGATCTATAGGGGTGAATGCTTAAACGTGAAATTATTCACTTTATACGCTTTATATAATAAGAGCTTGTTCTTTTGACAGTGGCAAATACATAAATACAATATAAATACATTTTGAAAGAAGTTTGGTTTCTCTTGGTTGTTGTTAAGGTAGCGTCCGTTAAGCCACGTTTCCTTATAATAGACTTCTATGGGAGAGGAAACGCTTAATGTGATATTATTCACTTTATCTGTTGAATATGGGCTCGTTCTTTTGACAGTGGTTAGAGATTATTACAAGGGAGGTTTGACAGAAATTTGAGTTTTCCTGGTCAGTTTTTATGTGCCACATTAAGCGTTTTTCACATTAAGTGTTTTAGAATGTCCTGAAAAGACTGAACCGCATTTCTGGCGTGACAGTAGATTAGCTATATGTGCAAAGAGCCAATTGTCTATGTTGCTTCAGGAGAAAAACTTTACTTTTTTTAAGGCTCATTCTCTAATGTTTATATCTCTGCCGCTAAATTTTGCCAACTGGAAAAAGGTATACCATATTACTCAAAATGGATATGATTTCATGGTGTTATTTGCAAAGAGCCTATTGTGACACTTTCCACAAAATTAAGTTCAAACTTATTTTATCTGTTCTGTTATTTTGTATAGTCACACTTTTCTTATTAAGTTGACATGAAGAGTTAAAGAAGTAAAGTATAATTTAACTGATCCTTTATTCTGTTGCTTTTTGAAATAGTTTTTTAGTTCAAGTTTCAATCAAATTAACAGTGTTTTATGGATAAAAGGTTTCCAGCTTTCACGTTAGTCAAAAGTATAAGATACTTATACTTTATATGTAATATTTTATTGTTGATTTTATTGTATATTCTGTCACTTCCTTTAGGGCACATTCTCCAGGTCTGACATCCGGCTGTCAAAGTGTTTTTTGCCAGAGGAGAGGACTGTATTAGCACTTTACTGCTGCAGCTGTCTGATCATTGCACTGATAACACTCAGTCATATCAAGATTTTCAGAAGATCACTGCATTTGCCAAATAGCCTTCTGGAAAAGCACAAGACTTTTTAAAAATGTGAGAGTTATGTGGCACTGTTAAAAGACCATCTCCCTAAGTCAGCTATTTTTGTTTTTATTCATCTACTTCACTTTCGACATATTATCAGAACATTTTTGTTTAAAAATGTTGATCAAGGACAATTGATGGGGAAAGAAGAGTGACAGAGAAAGCAAGTACCAGAACCCTCACACACATTATGTGAGCCATGATCATTTTAATTTTTTTTTTTTTTTACTTTAATATTTTTTTGCTATAATTTGTTTTTAATTAAACTTTTCAGACACATACATGCTGCACCATTTGCCATGTTAAATCAGCATATTTATGCTTCCATGTGGCAAAATGTCCATAGACTGTGCGAGATCCAGTTCATGGACTGAAAGAGTGTAAACTTTATTTAGATCAACCATTTGACAGTAAAAAGTTCAGAAATAAATAGTATGCAATTTATGACAGAACAGACCCACAAATCATTGTTTATTTTTTCCTAATGTTGTTAAACATTGGCAGAAGGAAGCCATTTTTCCCCTCATACAGAAACCTACAACCCTGCGTCTTTTATCATCAGCTCCTCTTTATCTCCAACTGACTGTTCTACCATCTTAGCAGCTTCACCAACTGACCGCAGAGCAAAGTCATGTGTGTATGTCAGTGTTTCTTGCAATTATTTTATGTATATTAAAGTTTTAACTGATTTACATGGTTTGGCCATTTTATTCCTCTTAACATTTTATGTGTGTGTGTCTTTAAGAATAATGTGGTTGGCCTGTCAGGTGACCAGTCACCTGGTAGGAAGCAGAAACAGTATAAAGAGAGCAGCATGGTCAACAAACAGTCAGCCACTACTGGCTACCACACAAACCTGGATTGTGGCAGTTTATCTTTAAGACTTATCTTTCTAGATTTATTTACAACAAATTGGATTATCACTTCTCATGGACTGGTAGACACTCACTTTGCGACATTTTAACACAGCAGGATGCTTAGACTGTTTTAGGGTGTGGTGCAAAGGACTGTTGTTTTTTTCCCTGGTTTTATTGTGTTGTTTTAAAGTCTTCTGAACTTTTTAAATACACCATTCTTAAATGTATTTCTGTTTATTTCATTTTTTAACACCAATGAGTCATTCACACAGTGCAATCTTACCCCATTTTTAACTTTGTATAATTTTACTAAAAATATTAAAGGAAAAAAGACATTTTAGTTGCAGCCCATTTTTCAAGTTTTCATTATAAAATATACAACTCAAAAGCAAACTAACATTTTTTTAGAGGTATTTTATTTGCAAAATTACATTTCTTCCCACATTGCCATTCTAAACAAAGACGAAGGTCTTCTAATGTGCCTCATTATTAAAATAAACATTAAAAATGAAAGAAAAAAGATACCTTAAAATCCTTGAAAGGCCAGAGATGTATTATTATTATGATTGTTATTATTATATTATGTTTCACCATTGTCACTTGTATTTTAAGTTTCTGAAATAATAACAACATGTAAAAGCTGCAGAGAATAGTAAGAAGATTAGCCTATCTACCAGTGTTACAGGTACTCACAGCCTAAGTCTTGTCACACACTGTCCCTGCACTTCACCAGTTCAGAAGTGAACCACAAGAGTACCGTCAGGTGGTTTATATGACATTGTGCATGGACTCAAGTGTGTATATATTAAATTTAAGTCAGTCACTTGTGTTTAATGTATTAAAGAATTATTACTCAGACTGCATGTAGATTCTAACAAATTGAGTTTATGTTTTGAACACACAAATTATTTATTTTTTTTAATTAAGTTCTGTCTGTACTGTTCTGTACAACAACAAAATAAATAAATAAATAATTACAATATTCCTTTCCCTTGTTATAAGACCCCCCCCCCCCCCCCGCCCCCCGGTGAATGAGAGAGACGTATGGACCCACTCAAGCTGTGAGATTTACACTATCAGTGCTCACATTCACAATGCCAGCGCAGTCTGTATGCACTCAAGGACGGCCAGTAAAGTTTCACTAGTCTTACTTCATTCCCTCTATATTATGCATTTGTATATGCATAACCATGCATACAAACTCGCTAAGCATTCATAAATATGTATACATTTAGGCACACATTATTATGAATAATTGTACATATATATTTATAGAATATGTATTGTCATGTTTTTATAAATTTATATGTACACATAGAATGCACATGTACAGAACAACATGTGGTTTATCTGCGAATGTATGCTCACAAGCATGCAATCACACATATCTACACACTTTCACCAGCACGATCCCGCATACAGTCTGCATATATGCAAATGTACCCTACCTGAAACAGCAGGTGAAAATTTAAAAAATTTTTCAAAGTTTTTTTAAAGCTGAGTCCCCTGACAAAAAAACAGAAATTCAAAGAACTGTAAGACATACTGTATTTGCGGTTTCTAAACAAAGTGGTTAATTTTGCATATTGTATACCAAGATTTTTTGCCTAATTTTTCATTTTATATTAAAAGACATTTTAAATAGCTTTATAAACAAGAAAAAAAAACCAGTCTACAGAGCGATTTCCTGTCAGCACGCTGTGCTGCATGTAAGATTTGACATCAAGCTGTACAGCGCTGTCCAATCGCACATACTTTATCTTCATTTACAGGTACAGCCATATTCAAAGGCACAAAGAGCTCAAAGTTTTGTCTTTCTTGTTGAAGTTATACAAAATAACATTTTGCATCCTGTACAAGATCGGGCAACCTTGCACATTCTTTAGAATAACAAAACAAAAACCTTAAAAATATATTGTTTTTTCTCTTTATATCTATATTTATGACTACCTCCCAAATGGGGGCTGCCCATGCTAAAGGAGGCATCGGTTGGCCGGTGACGGTTCTCCTAAGATGGATTGCCGCTGGCGCCCACTGAGGAAAAAATGCAGAGTATGACAAATCCCACAAGTCCCTGCTCCTGCTCTGTAGTTGGTTACAAACTCCTATCTAGCCCTGAATTCCTTTCTGCATGCTTTGCAGAAAAAAGCAAACTAAACTAAACGTAAAAAAAAGAAAATAAACAAACAGATAAATACAGAAGTGCTACATTGTGAATTTGCCTTCTGGCTTTAATTTAGGAAACAATTGATGCAAAGTGCTTCATTAAATCCTTCATGTACCCCTTCACTCCTATATCAAGTACTCCAACAAAGGTAAAGGGGAAAGGTAAAAGGTTAGACCATCCTGACGTAGGTTACCACAGGTTTCCCTTACGTCAGCTGGTCTAGCCACATCTAATCTTTTACTCTAAACTCATCTAAAGCCAGCCAATGCTGAAATACAACAAAAAAATATATACATAAAGAAAGAAATGACCTGGGAGTGGTAAAAACATAAAATAGAAATAATTGAAAATAAAATAAAATCTTATACAAACACACCCCTCTCATTTCATAAAAAAAGCATATACACACACACTCAACCGGTCAAAAGTTTAGGATAATGTCTCTTATGATTATCAACGCTGTATTTGTTTGATCAAAAATACAGAAAAAAATAGCAAAATGCTATTACAGTATAATTAATACGCATCATTCTCCCCGGACGCCACATGTCTGGGTGTGGGTTCACAGTGTGTGTGTGTGTGGTTGTTCACTTCTCACTGCTGTGTGTGCATGCACTTGGATGGGTTAACATCACCCATACCTGACCACATGTCACATCCTTTCCTTTCCTTAATATGCTGATTTATTATTAGATTTATCAGTGTCATCAACAGTCATGCTGCCAAATGTTTTGTGGAAACTTCAAACTTTTTTCAGGAGTCTTTGATGAATAAAATGTATAAAAAATAAAAAACTGCATTTATTCAAAATGTAAATATTTTCTAACAATATAAATCTTTGCTATCACTTCTTATTAATGAGGATATTTACATTTACACGAAGAAGCTGATATGTCACAAAGATCAGCTTATTAAAATAACCAATTTTCTCTGTTTACACGACCTCTTTAATAAATCAGTTTATTTGCCTGAAGTGACATCAAAATATAATCAAAGTGTTCCATACATTTTTCAGTTGTGATGTGAATTAAGCTTGCAACATGTCAGCAGGAAATGCACAGTGAATATATAACTCTCTCATGCAGGTATAAATGCAGCATTGTGACTAAACCACTTCTATATCAGCTGCACAAGATGAGAACACATTTTTATCATTTTCAGAGTCAAAAAAAGTCTGCTTTTTGTGATATATTTCCTTCTTTCTGTACTGAAAGATATTTGCTTGGTCTAGATGCGCTTAAATCTGCACTAATAATGCATTCCTGTCACGTGCATACTTTAATAAGCCGAAAGAAAGTTGCATTTACATGTCATGCTAAATCAAAGTAAGGGGCAAAAATTACCTATTGAGACCGACTTATGCTTATGTTAATGACCTTACTCCGAAAAAAGAAAATTTGTTACCATGTTTACATGAACACGTGCATTTTCGGCTTATTAAGCTTAATCAGCTTAAGGACGAGCATGTAAGCATGCTCAATTTAATCTTTTGAACGGTAGTTTATATTATTAGAAAATATTTCTATTTTAAATAAATGCTTTTCTTTTTAACTTTTTATTCATCAAAGAATCCTGAAGAGAAAAAAAAAAACAATACACACATGTTCGAAAGAAATATTAAGCAGCACAACAGTTTTCAGCATATTGTAATAATTTCTGAAGGACCATGTGACATGGGAAGAGTGTAATGCCTAATGAAAATTCAGCTTTGACATCACAGGAATAATTTAGATTTTACAGTAAATATTTTACAATGCATAAGAAACATTAAAAAATATTAGTGATCCGAAACCTTTGACCTGTAGTTTATATGCATGTTTATATATATTATATACACAAACACACACGTGTATACATATATATATATATATATGTATATATATAGTGTGTGTGTGTGTGTGTGTGTGTGTGTATACACACACATTTATACACACACGTCGATATCTGAAGTGGATCAAAATCTTTCATCAATTATCCTAAAACCTAAATCCAAAATGAGTTCTTGTTGCAGGATTGCAATTTTGGTCAAATTTTGACGTCAGTGTATGTATATAAATATATATGCACACACACGCGCACACACACACACACACACACACACGACTATAAATAATTTAGAAAGGAAAACAAACATGTGAAAGTCATAAAAAGGGAAAAACAAATAAACAAAAGAACATGACAACATTGTCACTCTTCAGTAGTTCTTAAAGACCCCATGTGATGTGAGACGGGAAAAATGTTGATTGGAGGAGCAGCCAGATCTGGGGAGACAATCACAAGAGTTCATATTGGCGGAGATGCATCCTCTGGATAATGTCACGACAGTCATTGAATACACGACGAATGTTTTCTGTGTCCACAGCACAGGTGAAGTGAGGATAGCAGTAGTGTTTGTCTGTGCCGCTTGCTGTGCTGATTTTCTGTGGGTTCATACAAACACACACACAGTCCAAGTAGTTACAGTATTTATACCAACAATAATCTATATATACCAAAAATAAATATCAAATGTATAGCTGAAATATGCAAAAAGGTTTTTAAAAATAGTGAAAATAGGGCCCATGATGTAGGTGACTTTTTTAGATATTACCTGAAACCTTGGTACTTAGTAAATAATACAATTCAAGGTAATAGCTACTATCACTGTAAGAGTAAAAAAAATAATAATATTAGGGAAAACACAATTAATACCTGTGACTTCTGATGATATGTTGAGGACTTACCAAGCGATACTATTGGTCCTTACAAGAAACTTTACAAGAAGCTATCTCTTAAGGTGTTCATTACAGGTATGTTACCTCAAGCAATAGCCCAAAATATCTTTCGACAGTTTCTTTTAATTACCTGGTTGTATTAAATAGCTTACAATGTAATCAGTCGTGTGACTTATAATTTGACTATTATTAAAGCACTCAATTATGATCCAAAAACAAATGTTTCACACACCTAAAGCATATGAAATGAATAAACTAGTCTTAATAAACAATGAAAAACCATAAGCACACATAAACTTAATTCAAGTGCAGTTTAGTGTATTGGTGATCTAAAGTGCTGTAATGAGTTGACAAAAACATTATATTTATGAAAGCATATGTGTAGCAATATTCAATTTGCAATGCAATATTCATAATGACAATGCAATATTTAAAATAGCAATTTATTTCTTATTTAAATTTACATTCTCCGTTAACCCACATGTGCAAAGTTTGGTACAAAAGGAAAATGAAATAATATTATTTACATTTACCATTTACAACAGTAATCTTAATATGCAAACTGAATACTAATTTAAATCCTATGTAAGTTGCAAAATTCAAAAGAAAATATATTACCCTAATTGATTTGATATGTGTAACATAAGTAGTAGCAAAATGATCATTTAAATGTTATTTGTCCAAAATGCATTTAAACTAACAGTTTGGACACTTCCGATTGCATTTTCCCCTTTGTCAATCATTGCTTCAAGGCAGGGATTGGCGGAAGCATATTACGTTTAGACCATTATGTTTAGATGTTACACATATCAAATCAATTAGGGTTATATGTTTTGATTTTAATTTATTAAAATATAAAAACTTATACAGCATTTAAATTAGTATTTAATTTACATATTAAGATTACTGTTGTAAATGAGAAATGTAAATAATATAATTTTGCACCAAACTTTGCACATGTGGGTTAATGGAAAATGTAATTTTAAATACATTTCCATTTTGAATATTGCATTGACATTTTGAATATTGCATTGGCAAATTAAATATATCTACACATATGCTTCCATGCATATTGATTACATTTGTCAGGACAATCAGTTCATCTACTTCACTAAAATGAACACGCTCAAAAGAAAGATTAGTTTTCCTGAATTAGTAATAATGCTGAACATTATGTTTAGTTTCTTGCACAGACCACAGCCACAGGTATTAATTTTGTGTTCCTTAATATTCCCCATTTTTTGTTCAATTGAAGAAAAAAAGTCACCTACATCTTAGTTTAGTCACCTAAACTAAGAGTACATAAATTTTTGGATAAATTCTACGTTTAATAATGTAGATAAAATAAAGAAAATAGGTTAAATTAATAATAATATATATAAATAGCAATAATGATAATAATAATAATAATGTGTATGTAGGTATATACCAAGAATTCATCTCGAATAAAAAACTTCGCCCTGGACACTTTCGGGTCTTCTCCGGGATCAGGGGTTGCTGTGCATGTATATACAAACACAAAACAAAAAAAATATATTATTGTTTATTGAGTTTTCCAAATGCTTAAAAGAAACGGTGGTCATATTGGTCATATTGAATTTGCAACTTTTGACACAATTGTGTAACATTTTAGAATAGGGAACACATATTCACTATTACCTACGGCTTTCCCCTCAGCAAATTCCTAATTATAGGTTATTCCTAATTTGCTACTTATTAAGTAGTAGAAAGGTAGTTGTTATGGTTGGCTATTGGGTAGGATTAGGGATGTAGAATAAGTCTTGTAGAGCTTTAATATGTGCTTAACTACTACCAATAAATGGCTAATATTCTAGTAATATGCATGCTCATAAGCAGCTAGTTAAGAGACCCTAAAATAAAGTGTTAGCAAATATTTTTATTGTAAAACAAAATCTGTTTGGCACAGCTGGAAAATCACTTGTGGTATTTGGTGAATTTTTATGCATCATCTTACAGTTTTTCTGTATTGTTAAAACACTAAACCCTGCTAACAATGCGAGAGGTAGAGGTAAAGTATGGAAATGGGGTCTATGACCGAAACCCATATACCAGGGAAAATCTCTTACATGCAATGGAACGGGCCTGTGGTGAAATAGACTTGCAGTGTTGTCAAGTAACCGTTCTTTGCATAAGACACAACAATCTGCCATAAAGTCGCATGCTATTTCAAAACACTGCCATTCAAAATGACACTACATGAGCTAATTGGCCAATTACATGTGCCACCTGGCCAAACATCCCAATGGTTAATTATTAACACTTCAATCAGGATGTAGGCACTGGAAGAAATTGCAGAGAGAGGTTGTTTTACTGTAATACATTTTTAATACATTTTTTCTGAAATTTTCTTTTTCGGTTTACTGTTTTTTTGTAAGAATATTTTTGTTCAGTCCCAAGTAAATATATCTGCTTTGCATATGTTGCACTGACTTGTTTACTGTAGTTACAGAACAAAAATAAAGGCTGTGAGACGGCATAGTCATGGGTCAAGACACCGCTCTTCCGTTCCGATCAGAACATCATAGTTATAGTTACTAGTTACTTATCACAAATATTAACTGAGTTAGTAACTGAGTTAGTAACTGAGCCTTATAAAAGTAACTAATTACCCGGGAAAGTAACTATTGCATTACCAAAAAAAAAAAAAAAAAATCAAAATGGCAAACTTGGATGCTCCCAATATTAAATGTTAAAATAATGAAACTATCTGGTGGTGGTGCTTGTTTATCATTTAATGTTTCTATAAAAACCGGGGCAAAGAATTATAAGATAACAAAACTACTACGAATTCTACTACTAACAATATAAACGCACTAAGTATTAATGAGCTGCAGGGTTCATGAATATTAATCACGTAGTATGTGTTCGCTCTAATTGATTTGCTGAAATCAAAACAGGGACAATAATAGGTGAGCGCCAGCCAATAAGATTGTGATTAGCGCATTAGTCCCGCCCACTACCAGAGAAACCGGTAGTTGAGGAAAAAAAAGTTGAGGAATTCCAAATGAAATCCATTATTTTGACAGGAAAACACAACAAAGAATATCGTTTAAATGTAGCACATCAAGTCTGCATGTTATGAAAGACTCTTGCTCTTCATCTTTCTAAAGAACCTGTGCGTGTACAGCTACACTGCGCATTCATTGAGATGGACTGAAAAATGCTAATAAATTTTTTCTCGATTGCTTAAACACATTCCTTGAAACTATGCCTCATATTCTCACAACAGTAAACACATAACATCTCACCCAATTTCCCAAACATCCTATTTTCAGGTCAAAACCATTAACTTTTGCTGAAAAACCAAACTTTGCCCTCAGACATCAAACACAAGCCCTTAAAAACACATACACTACAACATAGTTTTACACACTGGTGCAATTAATTCAAATGTTATGTTGCTCATGGATCTTCTTCCTCAAAACCCTTTTTTTACATGAACACAAGAAAACAACTAATGTATATACTGACACATTTTTATTCATTCATGTACTACACAGTAAAAACTGAAAAAAATAAATAAATAAATTATCTTCTGCCTCAGCATCTTTGCCTGATGTCCTTGTGTCATTCTTCACAAACAAGATATTTAGCTATGTTGTCAATATGGCAGTACACTAGTACAGCTAGTACTACCTGATCTATGAACTACGGCATCAGTGTGGCAGTTACTGTACTGAAATGTAGAAGACTGTGTTGTTTATGAATGCCATATATTCATTTCAAAAGTACAAATGTACAGGGGGATCACGTGACGCTTTCATGAGCCAAGGCTCACATTAGCTGAGCTCCGTATATTTAATTATTTTTCTTTATTTGGGGTAGTATTTTGTTTTCTGTTGATTTGTAGATGTCACACAGTCGGAAACTTTCCTATCCTTTACTGTCGTCCTCACCAATTAAGAAGAAAACTAAAGCAGCACCTGAAGCGGGCCCAGAGAATATGGAAGACAATATGGCGATCACGGTAAAGCGATTTAAAGACATTCTGAAAACTGAATTGGCAGTAATGTGCACCAAATTCACCTCTCATATGACTTAAGTCCAGAATATATGCTCTAAAGTTGACTTTTTGATCGGAGAACAGAGAGAGCAGAAAAAAAGCGATCAATTAACACACTAGGCGCATGGATGGCCTTGAGCAACAAGTGATTGATTTACAGGACCGCAGCAGACATCTTCGCCTGCTAGGATTACCTGAAGGGGCTGAGAAAGACGATCCGATTGGCTTTTTGAAACACTCACTGCCGACCTGGATCCCATCACTTAAAGATATTGAGATCGAACGGGCGCATCGAGTTTACTCCAGAGCTTCAACTGATCACTCTAGACCAAGAGTGTTTCTTTTCAAGCTGCTAC
>JAUMHP010000038.1:916994-936521 GCA_032361065.1 Enteromius trimaculatus | reverse complement strand
ATAATTATATTTATAATTCATAATAATGAAACCAAGTACACATAAGATATAGACAATGGCTATGCTGTGATTTTGGCAATATTTACATGTAAAATAGAGTTAGAAGCAACATAATATCTATTTTCTAATATCTATTAACGGAAAGCCCTGCTCCTCTCAGCCACTCGTTGAATAGAACAGACACTAAGAGATGGGTGCGCGCGCTGGCGCGGCACTACCAGAGACTCGCTGAGGTTGGAGTACTGTCTCTTAGCCTCTCTGATGGCACGGGAAAAGTTGGCCCTAGCTGTCTTCAGACTCCACTCATTTCCATCTCTGAAGGCAATGTTCTGAGCTATCAGCAGCCTGATGTCATCCATGGCTTTTGGTTGGCCCAGACAGTTATGGTTTTAGTGACTGTTCATCATCATCATCAGTGCATTTGTTGATGTAGGCTGCAACAGTCTCTACGTACTCCTAAGGGTCAGTGGTGTTGTTGTAGGTGGCTGCTTGCTTAAACATATTCCAGTCTGTGGAGTTAAAGCAGTCCTGTAGAGCCTCTGAAGACCCTTCTGGTCACACTTGTATCTGCTTACGAACCGGTTTGGTGACTTTATCGAGCGGTCATTAGGAGAGGCATTAGCTTGACAGTGATGTGGTCTAAGGCACCGAGGTGGGGGAGGGGGGAAAGCTTTGTAAGATTCTCTCTGGGTGTTATTTCCCCTTGTTAGAAAGTATGTATTGCTGTATTTTTGGAAACACACACTTTAAGTCTGCATGATTGAAATCCCCAGCCAGGATGAGAAAAGCATCAGGGTGGTCTGTCTGCTGCTCACCTGTCCAATACAGTCCCAACAGTGAAGCATGGTGGTGGCAGCATCATGTTGTGGGGGTGTTTTTCAGCTGAAGGGACAGGATGACTGGTTGCAATCGAGGGAAAGATGAATGCGACCAAGTACGGGGATATCCTGGACGAAAACCTTCTCCAGAGTGCTCAGGACCTCAGATTGGGCCGAAGGTTT
Source organism: Enteromius trimaculatus (assembly GCA_032361065.1). Taxonomy (NCBI): domain Eukaryota; kingdom Metazoa; phylum Chordata; class Actinopteri; order Cypriniformes; family Cyprinidae; genus Enteromius; species Enteromius trimaculatus. The sequence continues at coordinate 935,520 of JAUMHP010000038.1, read as the reverse complement.
ACTTTCTAACAAGACAATGACCCTAAGCACACATCTAAAATAACGATGGAGTGGCTTCACGACAACTCTGTGACTATTTTTGAATGGCCCAGCCAGAGCCCTAACTTAAACCCAATTGAGCATCTTTGCAGAGGCCTACAAATGGCAGGTCACCAACGTTTGCCATACAACCTGACAGAACTGGAGAGGATCTGCAAGGAGGAATGGCAGAGGATCTCCAAATCCAGGTGTGAAAAAAGAGCTACTTTCCCAAAAAGAGTCATGGCTGTATTAGATCAAAAGGGTGCTTCTACTAAATACTAAGCAAAGGGTCTGAATACTTTGGACCATGTGATATTTCCGTTTCCTGTCGACACTTCACTCGTACTGCGTCTGCTAAGACGGTATGGGAAGAACTCCTTTTTTCCTCCTAACTTAAGCCTTATTCAATCATGCAGTGAAACTGCTCAGCTATAGGTTCGTGTAGTGCTATAAAAACAAACCTATACTCGATTTAAGACATCTGAATCACGCCCTCATAAGACGGTTGTCCAGAATGCTCACATTAAGAATATTATCTCGCAAATTCAGCCAGGGGACTGACTGTTTTCAATGGTCTTGAAAGATGCGTACTTCCATGTTCAAATAGCCCCTCATCACAGACCATTCTTGTGATTCACCTATATCAATACACGGTCCCGCCCTTTGGTCACTCCCTGGCCCCACGCACGATTGCAAAGTGCATGGAAACTGCGCTTTCCTCTCTGAGACAGATGGGAATCTGCATTCTGAATTATCTCGACGACTGGCTCAGTCGACGACGGCCACAGCGCGATGCGCAGCCTCCTTCAAGATCGCAACTCCCTATCCCCTGAAAGCATTCAGAGAATGTTAGGTCTAATGGCCTCAGCGGTACTGCAGCTCTTACAGATGTGGCCTCTGCAATACTAGCTAAAAGCACTGGTGGCCCTTGGGGAGACACCCAGTGGCTGCAAAGAGGAGTCTCTCTCCAGGCGGTCAGAGGAGGAAGGTGATTGTGACAGATGCCTCCAAGACAAGTTGGGCTCTGCACAAAAGCTGCCGTGTTTTTCTGCCTCAACTGAGGGACAGCCATGTCCTGATTCACTTGGACAGTGTGACGGTGGTGTCATACATAAATCATCAAGGGGGTCTTTCATCGAAACGCCTCTTCAGATTGTCTCGATAAGAGTGACTCACATTCTGGGCAGACTATACCAGAGGAAAGGGGGGAAAAAAAAGGAAAGGATGTAATAAGTGACCAGGTATGGTTTTCCATACTAGGAATTTGTGCTCTGCATTTAACTCAAAGTGCACACACACAGCAGTGAGAAGTGATCAACCACGCACACACACACACCATGAACACACACCTGGAGCAGTGGGCAGCCATTGCTGCGGTGCCCGGGGAACAGTGCCTTGCTCAAGGGTCTCACCTCAGTCGTGGTATTGAAGGTGGAGAGACCGCTGGTTATTCACTAACCCCACCCACAATCCCTGCCGGACCTGGGACTCAAACCCACAACCTTTGGTTTACAGGTCCGACTCTTTATCCATTAGGCTGCGACTGCCCCCAGAGCACTGTCATGCTGTCAACTCAAACAGCAACACTAGCCGCCCAGCCTATTTCACAAGGGAGATGGATGCGCTGGCTCAGGACTGGCCCGGCCTCCTTCTCTATGCAACTCTTAAGGTGTACGTGGTGGGCGTTGCAGCAACCTTATAGCAGGCTGAAAAGTGGGCAAGGATAACCTTATTATATTATAGTTTCCTAAGAGGATCTAGATGGCTCAGGCCCTCTCACCCTCGCACCATCGGCACATGGGATCTGCTCACTGTGCTTGAAGACCTCAAGGGCACGCCTTTTGAAACGCTGCAAACAGCTACAATGAAGGCACTGACGCCCAAAGCTGCTCTGCTCCTGGCGTTAGCATCAGTTAGGCAAATAGGCAACCTGCAAGTGCTGTTTGTGAGCCCCACCGGCTTGAAATTTGGGCCCAATGACTCTAACGTCATCCTGAAACTAAGGCTTGGCTTTGGCCAAAGGTGCTCTCCACACCGTTCAGAGCGCAGGTGGTATCCCTGTCGGTGCTACCCCTGGCAACGACTTAACCCCCTCTACCTGGTCAGGGCATTGAGAGTATACATTCAGCACTCAGCAGCCTTAGACAGTCTGATCAGCTGTTTATTGGCTTCGGTGGGTTGTAGATGCTATTTTTTGCTAGCCTACTCTTCACTGGGCCAGGACTGTCCAATGGGAGGTACAGCCCTTTCGACTAGAGGTATCGCCTCATCATGGGTGTGGTCAAGGGGCATCTCCCTGTCAGAGATTTGTGAGGCGGCCGGCTGGTCCATTGATTTTACTTTTGTTGCTTGATTAACATGTAACTTGGACAACAGCATCTAAATTAGGCTTCTATCACTTTAAAACTGAAAACACATGGATGCAATGAATGCAATGTACTGATATGTACAATGCACATGTTCCCTACTGTTTACATTAACTTAATATGTAATCGACTTTTTGTATTGACTGTTTACGTGAATGTCAAAACAAACAATTTTAAATAATTTTTTGTTTTAATTCTCCGTTCGAAGAGTAACTTACTCACTCTGTGTGAGATGTGCTTTCTGGTGTGTATGCTTCAGTGTCTGTGCTCAGAAACCAGACTGACTTGAGTTCTCTCTTGGATAGTCAAAATTTATCCATATGCCTGTTCTTCTCTTAATCCCACATATCAACATTTTTTAATGTTTTGAGATATGCAGCAAGTGTATGTTAGCTTATGTCCTGCAGGATAGATCAATAGGCTATGATACAGATCAATGTATGCCTACGCTCCAGATTTGTTCTGAATTAATCTCTTTCCAAATAGTGCCTCTCTAACATTTCCATCTCGTTATTATTCGTTAACGAAAATACACAACAATAATCCAAAACAAACATCAAATTAAACACAAATATTAGTCACTGAGCACAAAATGAAGCTTTTGCCATGGCTGTCCCAGTCCTCTGACCTGAACCCTGAGGGAGGTGAACTAGAGAGGAGAACCAACATAGAACTGGTATTGTAAAGGATCTGAAGTGATTCTGGATGAAGGAATGGTTTCTTTTCTCTTATCAGATGTTTGCTAAACTCTTTAGGCATTACATGAGAAAGCTCAGAGCTGTTATGCTGGGAAAAGAACATTGGGTGCCAATAATTGTGGCAAACATGTATTGGAGAAAAACATTGTTACCATCGCTCATGGTAGTTAGTAGGGGTGTCAAAATTAATCGTTTCTACGATGCATTGCGATGCAGATGAGGAAGATTCGGTATCGGTTCAGTAATAGACCATAACCGGTTATAACCTACTGAAGCTTCTGATGTCATTTGCCACATACATGCTTTGTTGCAGTAGAATACAATGGCTTACGCCGGTGTCACACTGCACGGTAGGCAGCGTTTATTTTTTTGTCGCCCATGTTAACAGATGACAGCTTTCACACAGCACGAAGGGGCAGCGCAGCAGCGTGAAGCAGGAGCGGCTGTGCCGTGATAGTTTCGGCGCTAAATTATAATTTCATGTTTATACATTTGTTCAAGAATTGTGTTTTCATTGAGAAGGTAAAATTAAAGTTTTAGTTCATATATCTGACTGTTTGTGTTTATTTAAAAAATAAATAAATAAATATATATATATATATATATATGAATTAAAATTGAAAATTGAGCATGCAGTGCATCGTCAATGCATTGTGATGCATCAAGATATTTGTATTGAACTGAATCGATGACATAATAATCGTAACCGAACCGAACCGTGAGACCAGTGTAGGTTCACACCCCTAGTAGTTAGTGCCTTTTCAGCATACATACTGTAAATTGCCTTCTTTTACTCATGTGGTATTTATTTTTTAAACTATAACCGCTAGTTCAGTGAGTTACAGACTTTTGATCTGGTTTCATCTAAACAATTTTTAACAATTTTTAAGTTCTGAGACAAGGTGGTGATATGCTCCAAGTTGTGTTCTCCGCTGGTAAAGTGGGTGAAAGCACACTCGTCTCCTTCTCTGTAATCTTCATAACAACATATAGAGCGCGACCACCTTTCTCTTGTCAACAACACACATGCAAAATAAATAGTTATATAATGCTAATAAAGCTGTCTCAAAACTTCTAAGCATTTTCATTTACAAAACACAGAATGGGAAACTATTGTTGTATTGGTTTTGCATTAAACCGGCGTCAGCGTAGCGCACTGCAAACGTGTCCTGTGTGAAAGCACAATGATCGCTTCCTGCTTCTGCACCACATACGTAACGCACACGGACTGCATTCACAATGCATACGGAGAATGTGTGAAACACTTGATGGCTGCTCTGTCAATTCTTCTTCATCAGTTAGGAACCTAGGTGTGCTGTATGATAGGAATCTTTCATTTGAAAGCCATGTTTCTACTATCTGTAAAACTGTGTTTTTCCATCTCAAGAACATATCTAAATTCTGTCCTATGCTCTAAACCTCAAATGAAGAAATGTTAACTTATGCGTTTATGACCTTGAGGTTAGATTATTGTAATGCTTTATTGGGTGGTTGTTCTGCACGCTTGATAAATAGACTACAGCTGGTTCAAAATGCAACAGCTAGAGAACCAGGAAGTATGAGCATATTAGCCCGGTTCTGTCAACACTGCATTGGCTCCCTATCAAACATCGTATAGATCTTTAAATCTTGTTAACCCTCTGAGGTCGGCCGTCACAGCGGCATGATTTGGGTCTTTTTTTTCTTATCAGTATAAAAGACACTAATATAGCTCTGTTGATTTTGGTCACACAAGTAAGTGTTATATACCATTCGAATCTGTTAAATGGCTACTTTTTTTGAGGGCACTCTCAGTAACAACAAAAGTGTGTTCTTTTGCAAAATAAGGAAAATAAAAAGTGTGCGTGATTTTTCTTTGTTCTCTCCGCGAACAGTTTTTAAAAAGCTGTTACTAAAATAAACTATAACTCCACAAAAACATGACACACAGACATGAGAAGTATATCTATAGAAAGCTTGAATTGTCTGCTTTTAAATGCAGTAAGTGCACGTTGAAAACAAATATTCTTTGTTAAAGTAATGAGTAAGAAACCAACACTATACTGAGTTTCTCAGTCTGATTACATTAATTTTAATGTGACCACGCCCACGAGCTAGATTCGCTTTTGTCATTCAAACTCCACGTGAGATGGGCGCAGCATGAACATGCCCACAACAGCTCATGTGCACAGCGCGGAAGAACAGAGAAAACAAAACAAACAGCGCTGACTTGAAGCAAAGAAGATAAAAGATGGATTTACCTCAAGATGCGGCGCTCGATCTGTTCCAGTCACTCTCATAAGTACTGTTTGTTTTTGAATGCGTTTGCGTGGTATTGTGTGCTTTTGGTTTTTCGCCGAACTATAATGTCTGAATGTGAGTGAAGCATGTTGACAGGCTGTATGCTGTTAGCCTACTGTGTTCTGTAATATAATAATACGATATAAATACAATATCACGAGTGCATAATGAATACTGCTTGATGTTTTATTGTTTGTTTGTTTTTTAACTGCAATTCCTGACTAAAATGTTTTGAAATCGAGTGAAACTTTTTTTATTACATTTCTTTGGACGTGATGCTGTTTCTATGTTTGGTATAATAGATGATGAAACAAGAGACTCCGCCTCTAGGAGTGATGTACCAACATCAGATGTTCATCTGCACTGATATTCTCTGGCAAAACAAACTCCCTGAATACTGATGGTGGTTATTTTTTCTTGAATTTATGGAAAGCAGCAGCAAACACTCAAATAACAGGTATTTACAGGGTTTACTTGTTTTTCGGGATTGACTCAAAGTCTGTTCACATCTCTGCAGCTCTGCTTAATAATGTGTCTTTGACCTTTATTGTGTATATTTTAATTATACTGTGTTGAAAAAAAAAAAAAAAAATCATTTTAAAAAACATTTTTTTCAATCTCCTCCCATTCTTTCAACCTGACTAACCTGTCAGTTTCACTAATGGCCAATTATTGGCCCCAATGGGGAGGGGTCTTATTTTCGGGTGATAATCACGTAATATTCATGGCTATTCTCACGCCCACGCATACTGGCTTTCAGAAACTTAGTAATAATATAATAATAATATTTTTAAAATAATATTTTTTTTCTACAAAATGCAAACATGTACGTCCATCCTGGTCACATATTATTGTAGCACAGTTTCTGCTGTATACAAAAACAATTTTATGTTGGTCAGTAGTATGTTATAAGTAGCTGAAATAACCACAAATATCAGAGCATGTCCAAGCATCTCAGGGAACCCAAATCACCTCAGACTCCAGAGGGTTAATTACTTAAAAAGCCCTGAATGGCTTAGCTCCTCAGTACTTGAGCGAGCTCTTGTCACATTATAGTCCTCCGCATCTGCTGCGTTCTCAAAACTCTGGTCATTTGATAATACTTAGAATATCAAAATCTATTGCGGGTGGCAGATCTTTTTCCTATTTAGCACCCAAACTCAATTTACAATTTACCTAATACTGTTCGGGAGACACACTCTGTCAGTTTAAATCTAGATTAAAGACACATCTCTTTACTCATGCTTACACTTAACACACCAAAGTACATTTATTAATCAAATCTGTTGAAGGATTTTTAGGCTGCATTAATTAGATCAGCTGGAACCGGGAACACTCCCCTTAGCACACGATGCACTCTACATGTGTTTAATATTGAACTGGGAATTAGGTGCTTGGGGTCCAGCCAGAGGAGAACTGGCCCATACTAAGCCTGGTTCTCCCAAGATTTTCCCCCCCCCATTCTCTCATGGATTGGGTTTTGGTTCCTTGCCGTTGTCGCCTCTGGCTTGCTCAGTTGAGGACACCTGATTTCTAGTGATTATCATCGTATTGACTACAGAGACCATCTCTGCATTTGATAAATTAATAGCTTAATTCTCGTCACAATACATTACCATCACTCTGTTCTCCTACTTGATAATGTTCAGTGCATTGCTACAATCTGTATTGTTAAAGTGCTATATAAATAACAGTGACTTAACTTTACTTGACTTGACTTACTGAAAGTTGACTTTGTCTACTTGAAATCGAGTTTCAAAAATCCCTGAAGTCAAAACACGGCACCTCAGCAAATCCTGAAATAAATGGACAAACTTACAATTCAGTGACACTGAAAACTAACAATATTAATAAATTTGGTGTGACAGCACCCTCACCTGGTCTGTTGGTGTGTAGTCACTTTGTCGTACCGACTCAATTCTATCCATGAAGCTGAAAAAACAAAAAACAATGAAACACACAAATTAAAATACACCATGGTTTTGATAAAACTGTACTAGAATATGATTAACTAAAACTGTCAGATAAATTTTTATCACATATGACATTCAAAAAATTAAATTAATTTTTAAAATGTAATTAGTTTGTCATTAAATTAATTTGGTGATTTTGCTGGGTTTACATTATGCTTTGCTTTGATTGACTAGACTTGAATAGTCTTGTGTATATGTGAGAAGTCGGTTACATATATTTTATTAAGTGTTTGTGTGAATAAGTAAGTTGGTGAAACATGGACCTATACACACCAGACAATTAGAGACAATTAAAAGTGAGAATCTAAAACTGGTGACTTTTGAAATATGTGCTGTGCCTGTGTTGGCCTCCCAGTGGAGCTCTAGCACAGATTACTTCAGCCCTGTTGGACAGGGACAACTAAAGGTTTACAACTTTGCAGGTTATGTAGTTAATACTGCAAGCTTATCAGATACTGTATACCTCTACATATTACAGTTTTTCTTTTACTTTTGAAATGTTTGTCATGCTGTTGGGGATCAGTGATGCCCTTTGGTCTGATGTTTAACACAGGCTGAACAATATATTTGTAAAGCATATTGTCTGTGTCATTTAGTTTACCTGGTTTACTAAAGCAGCACAGTAGAGTTATGATAACCTTAAATTAATGGGTGGCCGCTTTATGCTGAAGGGGAAGTGTCAAGTATCAGTATGTACATCTTTTGAATGGTCACTATAAATGGATCAGCCTATATGCAAAATGCAGTGCAAAATAAACACAGATAAAAACAGGGTATCCATGGGATATAGTAGGTAAATTAAAAATTCTAATTTCCTGGCTTGGAAAAGTCAGATGAATAAAAGATTGGAGTGACATAAATTTACCGGCCACTTTACTAGGTACACCTTGCTAGTATGGGGCTGGACCCACACTTTGACTTCAGAGGTGCATTAATTCTTCATGGCAAATATTTAACAAGATTCTGTAAACATTACCCAGAAATTTTGATCCATAATAACATGATAGCATCAAACAGTTGCTGCAAATTTGATGGCTGCATGTCCATGACGCAAATCTCCCATTCCACCACATCCCAAAATGTTTAAAAAAAACAGTCCAAGATAATTAAAGCTTTGTAACATGGTGTGCTATCCTGCTGAAAGTACCATCACAATATGGGTACACATCGTGGTTGTAAAAGAATGAGCATAATAGCAACAATAATATGGGGTAATATGTGGGATTTAAACAATTTGTGCAGATTGTGCCCATCCCCTGAGAAAGAAAGTCCTTTCTCAGGGGAATCTTCCATGGAGGGGCTGTCGGCAGGAGCATGAGGTCCGAGAACCAGGCTCGGGGGGGCCAAAATGGGGCAACCAGCAGAACCTGATCCTCCCTGATCTTGCACAGGGTCTGCGCAAGGAGGCTCAATGGGGGAAAGGCGTACTTAAAAAGGCCCCGGGGGCCTGTTGTGTGCCAGTGCATCTCAGTGCCGACGGGGGCCTCGGTCAGGGAGAAAAATGGGATGACTCCTGGGAAGCAACCAGGTCCACCCCCCGAATCTACTCTAATCAGCTGGATCGTCCCAGGGTGGAATCTTCATTCCCCCCGGCAAGCGTGAGCTGTCGTGAGAGTGCGTCATCTGCACGATACAGCTCCCCCAGAAATATGACTGGTTCGCAGCGATTTTTGACTCCAGGGGAGGAGATGGTGGGCGAGTTGCGACATGCAACAGGAACGAACACCACCCTGATGGTTGATGCACCCTACCGTCGCAATGTTGTCTATGCGGACCAGAACGTGCTTGCCCTGCAGCATCAGAAGAAACCGGCACAGGGCCAGCCGAACAGCCAGCAACTTGAGGCAATTGATATGCCACTGCAGTCGAGGTCCCGTCCAGGAGCCCAAGGCTGCTTGCCTGTTGCATATAGCGCCCCAGCTCGTCATGGAGGCATCTGTGGAAACTACCACATGCCTGAACACCTGGCCTAGAGGCACCCCTGCCTGTAGGAAGATAGGGTCTGACCATGGACTAAAGAGGCAGCGACACTCCTGGGAAACCTTGATCTGGAGTGAGACACAACGCCATGCCCATCTCGGGACTCTGCCCTGCAATCAATGCTGTAGCACCCTCATATGAAGCAAGTTCCGTTCGTGAGTACGAGGAGTCCAGCTCTATCCCAAAAAAAGAGATCCTCTGCACAGGGGAGAGTTTGCTATTTTCCCAGTTGACCCGAAGCCCCAACAGGCTGAGGCAATAGGCTTTCCGTTAATTTTTGTGAAGCACTTCTGTTCAAGATATTGTCAGTGCACCCAAATAAATGTAGACCCTGTACTGTTCTTAATGATGTAATACTCTGAATAAAATCCACTGGAGGTGGTTTAACATTTGAACATTATTATATGCTTGAAAGGTTTTTATTGCATTTTAGGCTTTAAGTTGTGATGATTTGAAAAGGTTAAATCGATCAAACATAGTTTATGATCAGCACTATCTGCCGCTGGCCACTTTGTAGTTGCTTTAAAAAAAAAAAAAAAACGTATATTTAATAAGCAAAAATGCACCAAGCTTTTTTCTAAATTAACTTAACAAAAACAAAAAATATTATTATTTTGCCATTACACACACAAAACTGAACTATTTTATTAGATGAAACAGTATAAGCTGTTTTGGTAGAAGAAAAAAAAGATGGGCTCGGGCCACTGGTCAGTGCGAGCTGGACAGACCTGGAACACAGAGGATGAAATCATGCCACTCTTTCCACTGTTGGGCCAGTAGCCTCGCGACACTCTTGTAAAACCTGCCATCAGTTGACTACGTCACACAAGGTTACCCCAGCAAGTTAATATAATAATAATAATAATAATAAACGTTAATATCTTGTGTCGCTTCTTGCAGTTTTTTTAACAATAAAGATTTTGTCTACAAGTATGTTGTAACAAAAGCATTACTGAACATGCACAGATTAAAATATTACTGAAACTTGGTTTAGTAATGCCTTACACTACTGCGTTACAGCAAAAAGTAATTTATTACTTTTGTAACTCCCAACACGGTAAATCAGCCTTCACTAACAGGCAGACCGCGGTCTGTGTCCGGACCAAGAAGCCATCCCATACGGACCCGGACCACTGATCTATCTATTATAGATCAGTGACCCGGACCAACAGCCAAAACGTCAACGTTAAGGTTATGATTTAAAAAACTGTCGGGACGCTTCTATTTCAACCAGCGCAGCTGTATGATTGTATGGTAGTGGAAACGCACAAGCCAATTGCATGCGAGCTAAGCATACCACGTGATACCATCAAGTCTGATAAACATTGCGAGTCTACAGCGCAGAGAGAGCGGCGAGTTTCACATTAAAAGAGATGGTAAAAAAGAAAAGAAAGATAGCCATACATGAAACAGAGACACAGGCGACTGTGAAACAGGCAAGAGAGACGGAGAAAGAGAGGAACAAATGAGTGAGACGGAGAAAGAGAGAAACAGGCAAGTGAAACTGAGCGAGGAGAAAAAGACGAGTGAGATGGAGAAACAGACAGAAAAAGCGTGAGAATCAAGCGTGAGCTCAGTTTTTCTCACTGAGCAAAAAAGTGGGCAAGTGGGACATAAAAGGGGAACAAAATGATATTCTAAATATGTTCAGGTGTTAAGATGTTTTATTTGTAATTATTTGTCTAATTGGTAGCGATTGTTCAGTCAAGATGTAAAACAAAAAGTGAAATTCAAGCATTTTCTCCCTTTATTTTATTTTTGTGAATTTAAGCACTTTATTTGAATATACACAATTTTCTAATTCCATTTATTTTGAAATGCAACCCTACTTTTATTTAATTAATGAGAGACCGTCATACATACATGTTTGGTTATGTTACATGACAATAAATCAGTCAAAAAAAGTTTTTGAATTGTACTGAATTAATTTGATTTGGCAGTCAGGGTTTTATTACTTGCAGATGTCTAAGATTAAATTATATAATAAAAAGTTAAATATATAAGCTATTACACTAACTTGTTAGACATTATAATCTTCCGGACTTTTGCTTCAAAAACATTTTTCTGACTGGGCATCTTTAAACTTCAGTTGAATACCCCTGCTGTAAATGAACATATAGCAACTAGGAAAATCTTTAGTGGGTGGCAGCCCTGTTAAACACTTTCTAAACATCTGTTTAAAGCATTATACATGTTTGCATTCTGCTTTCAGAACTGTGCATAATGGAGAAATTATATTGTGAAATAGTTTTTTCCTCAGAAACAAACAACAACAACAACAACAAAACGCAATTTGAAATCAAATTTATATCCATTCCGCAGATATTTTTTTAATTCTGGGGTGTGTTTCCCAAAAGCATGGTCTATGGTCGCAAGTTCCATCATTACCAAGTTGATTCAGTGGTGAATCAAGAGTTACATCGTCGTTCGGGAAACGGAACCTGATAATGAATGCATTCTATGAGAATTAGTCAATAATAAAAGTAAAAACGATTAGGTCCCAGGACAGTAATTGCTGCAATATATTTTTACATTTGTACAGTCAAAACAACTACAGCGTTGCATACAATTGAAACAACGCAAAATTAAAAATAAGTTGTAGTTTTTGTCTCTGCAAACGTGCGTCTCTTTCGGACAGTTTCTTTGTCTCTCATGCAGAGGTGCAGCTTCTTGAGAAATAACAACAACAACAAAAAAGCGTAATATATTGCATGTCATACTCTGTATGTAGCCTGTGCCATAAAATGCAAAAGCCAAACCAATGGAGGGATTTTTCCTAAAACAAACACTTTGGCAAAACCTGCTCTGCAACTTTTATCTGCACTCTCCGTTTGAATGAGCGAGATTCACACCCTTATCAACCCCCACCAACACCCCCAAAAACCTCCACCCCCTCCAGCTGGACTCAGTTCATTCTGTTTACTGTTGCTGAGTGTAAAGTGGTCAAATTAGTGTAACGCAAGACAGATGCACTCTTGATTTATCTCACTTCGCAATAATATTAATAAAAAAAGTGTCATCATGCAGATGTTGTGTGTTTATTATAGTGTTGAAATGCAAATCTATATATTTTTTCATAATGAACTGAACATCCAGTGAGCACGCTGCTTTTTGATGCTGCTTTTGATGAATATCACAGATGATAATAGCACTGTTTTCAAACTCATATAAAATATTATTTTTGATGTTAGCCTAATAAAAACCAAGCATTTTTTTCGTTTACAAAAGCACATCCTTTTCTTGATATTGCGAGTAAAAATAAGGGTAGACTATTATATTTCTAAATCATGTATTAGTCTTATCCATGAGCAAACATTATGAAATAAATATAGTATCACATAAAAAAACATTACCCTATTATTATTCATATTCAAGTAGTGCTGCTCGCTCCAAAGCATTGTTAATTGTTGCTATAATTTGTTGAAAGTTTAAATTCATCAGGTCTAATTTTGTACTGAAGACTAAAATTATCCTGTTAATAATGCGTCTATAACTGCGCACAGTGCCAGCAGGATCATCTGATTTTCTTATAAAAGTGGAAACAACTTACAATACTTGCTCAAGAATAAGATGTTATTCGAAAATATTCTAAATGTGTATTTTATTTGTGTACAAAAAATTGTTGTGTATTCGTAAACAAAGGAAACTATTGGATGCCACCATTTTTTAAAGAGTGTATCAAAGGAATTGCCTGAAATTCTGCATATAGGCTTCTTGTTGCATTTTCTTCTTTAGTTTCATTAATTTATTATTTGTTTATAAATATACATTTCGCATATTGGCGTATTTACGTAGGATATTGTTTTTCTCTGTTGGCACAAGCTCTGCATGTGATGTGAATCCCCACATTCTGATGTTTATGCTTCTTTTTGTATGTAAACAATTCAAATCAAATCAAATCAAATCAAATCACTTTTATTTATATAGCGCTTTTAACAATACAGATTGTAGCAAAGTACTGAACATTATCAAATAGAACAACAGAGTGATGGTAATGTATAATGACGAGAATTAAACTTTATTTATCAAATGCAGAGACGGTCTCTGTAGTCAAGATGATGGTAATCACTGGAAATCAGGTGTCCCCAACTAAGCAAGCCAGAGGCGACAATTAATTATTATTAATTCATTATTATTTTACAATTAATACCTGGGAACCATTTTAGGTATTTAAGTCTGAAACTAACATTCCATTTGTATTATTAATACAATCTAATAAAAGTTCATCAGAAGAAAAAATAATAATAATACAACTGCATCTGGTTATGAATAGCCTGCCTGATTATAAATCTATATCTAAAACTGTATACAACAAAGTATGAAAACTCATTAAACTTGTTCAAATATTTTATCTACTGTAGGTCTATAGCCTACAAATTTATGTTCTTCTTTTTCTTTTTTTCTCCAACTGATGAAGAACAGGCTATTAGCATTTAATTTGCGCAATAGGTGAAATTATGTACAGAAACAGTAATAATACCGTGCCTGTTAAACGGTATTATGGACACTTCCTAAGTTGTTTTTGCCTCTGTATGACTAATTGCTGGTTGTTTTTCCCCACCTGTAAGTCGCTTTGGAGAAAAGCGTCTGCTAAATGAATAAATGTAAATGAAACAGCTTAAGGGCAAAATTCTTTTGTGATAAGCCTGCACTAAAACTTATGGTGACAATTTTTTTTTAAGGATGATGTCATCACGCACAAAAAAAATGATTTCACTGTTTTTAAATTAATTTTCTAAACATCCATCTATATTATTTTTCTAATGATTTAAGGATGTTATATTATAATTTTGTTATTGTTTTATTTGGTTATTTTATCTCTATTTATACCACGGGGCCGTTGAATCTGATTGGCTAACGAACGTTCTGAGGTGTACAATTATTTTCAGGGAAACGCACGGCGAACGTAGTTCCAGGCACCTTTCTTGACCGCATTACAGTTCCATATCACTTCGCATAGTTAACTGTAATAATGGAAATTAGAATACAGTACCTATACAGCACACAGGACTAACAAAAATGTCCTTGCACACGCACACTACGGTTACACACTCACACAAAAACATTTCCAAACTGACTACAGTTTTGTTAAGTAAGAAATAACTGACGACGGACCATTGAATTATTAGAAAAATAATGCACACCAAGGTTTGGAAACTTTGCGCCACACCTCAATTTGTCCAATTTTGTTCAATGGTGTCCAATTTTGGTAAATCAAATAGTAGCCTCAGTTTCCTGTTGTTAGCTGATCGGAGTGGTACATGTGCCACATGTTCAATGTGTTGTGCATTGAGAGATGCTCTTTAGAGTTGTTACCTCGAGCTCAGCCGTAAAGTTACAGGGGACTGGAGCATATAACTGGTGCAGGTGAGTGGTTGCAAGTGTGTCCAATTAATAATCTGGAGACTGAGAGCGGGTGTAGGTGACTGAGCTGGGATCAGTGCTTTGAGACGGTGTGACAAAAAGCTGTCTTCCATGATTTTCATGTACCATTTTTACTATTTTATATATATGTCACAGATTGCGCCTCTGTGGCCCTCTCCGAACAGCAGCAGTGGGAACCCTCAACCGAGTTTTAGTTACACCCGGACAGTTTTGACCCACGCACATCGACTAGTTCCGCCTCAGGTGTTGGCGTTCATTCATTGATTATTCGGCACATATAAGAACCTACCTTTGAACAATGCTTTGCAAAGTCTTACTTACTGATGTCTGTATTTCTGAGCTTTTATTTCCTGGACTGCCTTCCCGTGTATGACCCTGGACTGTTCATATGGTATTTAATTCTTGCTGCCTGCCCATTGAACTTTTGCAACCAATCTTGTGGATTATCTGCAATATACCTGTTTGCTACTGCTTGTGACTATTGCCTGCCTGACATCGCTAACAAATCCTTGCAAATGGATCCGAATCTGAGGAATCTGAGGAGTCATTACAGAAGACTTCGCCACTATAGGATCCAGCGGCTTTACAAACTGTGGCTACCGAGGTTTCCCACCAAGCTTCTATGCTTGCCACTCATCACCAGCAGCTTAACAGCCTCACCACTATGACGCAGGACCTCACACGATCAGTGCAAAACCTGACTTCAGCCGTGTCACAGATGAGAGCACAACTTACTCCCCAAGCAGCAGCCATTCCATCGCCTCCTTCTCCTGTGACGCCCGCAGCCCAAAACAATCGGGTTTGCCTAGCTCTGCCTGAGAAGTACAACGGCTTCACGTGTATGTGTCAAGGTTTCATACTTCAATGTGTCATTTTCATGAATTGGCAGCCTTTGTTGATTCTGGAGCGGCAGGGAAATTTATGGATCAGAACTTTGTTAACCTCCACCGTATCTCTTTGATTTCATGTACTCCCCCCATGGCCGTGGCAGGCCTAAACAGACGACCACTAGGCCTTGGGAAAATTCATCACATCAAAGAGAAACTCACGCTTGTCATTAGTTCCTTGCACTCTGAGACCATCCAGTTTCACATCACACAGTCACCTCATCACCCCATTATCCTTGGTCACCCCTGGCTCACTACACGATCCACGTATCTCCTGGAAGGAACAATATTTCACAATAGTTGGACCCCTGTCAGAAGAATCTGACCGCAACCAACCTTTCTCGTTGAGCACAGCTGACGACCCCAAACCACCCGTCTTCAAGCCACCTGTCTGCCTCCGCACCGTGACACAGACTGTGCCATGAGTACAGAAGTACATCGATGAGGAACTAGTGAAAGAATTTATCCAGCCTTCCACCTCACCGGCCAGCTTCTTCTTCGTAAAGAAGAATGATGGATCCCTTCGACCCTGCATCGATTACAGATCCCTCAATGAGATAACCATTAAGTACAGATATCCACTACCACTCGTCCCATCAGCACTTGAATAACTCCGGTCTGCACGGATTTTCACTAAACTGGACTTGAGATGTGCGTACAACCTCCGCATCCAGGCAGGGGATGAGTGGAAGACGGCCTTCTCCACCAGCACAGGGCACTGTGAATATCTGGTAATGCCCTTTGGGTTTTCTAATAGTCCGTCAGTATTTCAAGCACTCATTAATGACATCTTCAGGGACATGCTCAATAAGTTAGTAATTGTCTATATCAATGACATCCTTGTTTATTCAGAGTACTTCCAAGATCACGTCAAACATGTCAGATCCGTTCTTCAGAGACTAATCAAGCATCAGTTGTACGCCAAACTGTCTAAATTTGATTTCCACCTCTCCACCGTCTCTTTCCTAGGATACATCATCAGCTCAAACGGGGTAACGATGGGCGACCAAAAGGTGACAGCAGTATTGAAGTGGCTTCGCCCTCAAACAGTGAAGGAGTTGCAACAATTCTTAGGGTTCGCCAAATTCTATCGACATTTCATCTGCGGATTCAGCCAGGTTGCCGCCCCTCTCACTGCACTTACCTGAGGGACACCCTCCATGATCATGGCACCCATACAGTGGGATATCATGGCGGAAATAACCGAGGCTCAGAAAGAGGAACCGGCACCCCAGAGTGCCCTCCGGGGCAGACTTATGTGCCAACCTGTCTGTACGGATTACCCGAGGACATCACTGGCGGTGGAGGCGGAGGCGGAGCAGTGGCCGCGGGCAGTGGCGTCAGCGCAGCTACAGCTGTAGCGAGAGACTGAAGCGATTGCGTAACTCCCTCCATACAGCGGTTCAATTTTTCGAGCTGCTGCTGGTGAGCGGTAAGTTGAAAAGCCTGGCGAGTGAGTTCGTGGGCCATGGAATACAGTGCTGCTGAATCTTCGTGCGGCAAAGTTTTCTGTGATGTCTGATCAGATGCAGACTTGGGACCGAGCGTGTTAAGATCCATATGCAGCTTTATTTTGCAATCGTGGTCGTACAGGCAGAAGTCAAAACACAGGTACAGGGACAGCGTAGGCAGGACAAAGGCAGAGTGAAGTAACAGGCAAAAGGTCAAGGCAACAAGCAAACAATCTTACAAACAAAGTCCGGGCAGAGGGTCGAGGTCACAAGCAGAGGGTCGAGAAAGAGGCAGTCCAAGTTCTGTAACAAATAAACCACAAGGTAATTAGAAAAACGCTCAGAGGTTTCGCCGTGGCAAAACAAAACTTCGCGACTTCCTAGTTCGCGGTGTTGCTTTAAATAGGCCCGATAACCAGCGGGACCTGGCGCGGAAGTGATGAGATGTTACAAGGAACGGGGTCCGGGTGGGAACTAATATTCCGGGGATAGTTCCCGCTGACGGAAGTCGGAGGGAGCCACAGAGGTCGCTGTTACAATACTGAATCAGGAGTGTGTTTTTTCTCAGGCACTCTTTACATAAACTGCATCTCTCAGAAGTGTCCACCGCTTTCATGCACATCTTTTAAAAGATGTTTCACTTACTTTTCACACTTTACATGTTACCCCTGAGAGATATTATCAAGAGACATGGTGTTAGCTTTCATTTTTATGCTGATGATACATAGCATAACATTAGCTCTATATTTCTTCGCGGCCCGGTGATACACACCAAACTGAGAAACTAGCAGAATGCACGGTCGATATAAAAAAAAACCTGGTGTTGTTTGATAGCAATCTTTCCTTCGAAAATCAGGTTTCTAGCATCTGTAAATCTGTGTATATCCAAATTATGACCTATGCTCTCATCGTCAAATGCAGAAATGTTAATTCATGCATATATGACCTAGCTTACATGCAGTGTCGGGCAGAATGGGACTGCCCCTGTCACAGTGAGCAGACTTGCATTCATTCAGCCAGACAGACAAACAGACGAGAGCTCCCTTCTTCTTATTTCTTATTGTCTACATTCAATCACAAACCTATTTTATAAACCATAATTTTTGCTTCTTATAACGTGTGAATATACCACCTATTGTATTTTACAACTAAAACAACCGGATTGCTTTGTTATCACTATTTTAGTTTTGATTTTGCTAGCTTTAGCTCATTAGCAGCAGCAGCAGCGTGGTCACTGCTAACCTTGTTTGCATTGTCTACACAATACTCACACATTACTACTGTTTACTCACAGTTACGTGCTTTAATGGTGAATTTGTGTCTACCTTTGAGCGCAGGGGAGGACATGTTTGAGCTGCACTCAAAGTCCACACGCACTGTTTTCCTGGTGCTCAGCATCGGCGCGATCGTCCTGCACGCGGGGGTGAACGACACCAGGCTGCGGCAGACGGAGGTTCTGAAGAGGTATCCAAGGGCAGGCTTTAA
>JAUMHP010000038.1:890158-903980 GCA_032361065.1 Enteromius trimaculatus | reverse complement strand
ATTACTTAACACAATTTAAAAATGCTATTACATACTGGGTAGTTAGCACATATTCCTTAGTAGCTAATAGTAGTGACATGAGGGTTAATAAAGAACAACCTATTAGTTCCACAGTAAATTCTTATTAGTTATGCAGTAAGTAAGATACAGTATTCTAAAGTGTTACCGTGCTTTTCAACATATCACAACTTGTAAATGACTTGTAAATTAATTAGCTAAACATAATAATCACTTATTAATCATTTGTGAATGTTTTGTGGATGAACATTTCATCATTAACTAATCTCTTATAAATGACTTATAACCATCCGCTATTCTAAAGTGTTACTAATAGTTCAACTTTAGCACAATTAAGTATGTCTGTAATCTGACTTCAGCACTACTTTGTATACTATAAGTACAATTGTATGAAATTTTATTAAGTACATAAATATTAATATGTATTGTAGTGTACTGAGCATGAAATAATTTCATTTTCAAGCAGCAGTACACCAACATAGTTATAAAACAGAGAGTTAGGAATAAAAGAAAGGCTATCAAAGTTGCAAAATCACAGGGTGATTAAATATTTATTGACCTCACTGTGTATATATATATATTGTTGTTGATAATAAATCAATTAAAGCAACAAAACAACCAAAAGAGAACCGGCCAAAAGAGCCGATTCTTTTAAAAGAGCTGGAATTTCCATCACTAGTTGCCACAGTCTTCTGATTTACTCTTTCTCAGTTTGTTCTGTCACTTCATGTCATTCCAGACTGACTTGATGATGATCAGATCAGATCTAAGGCATCTTAGGACTGTAACCCGCTTACAGGTGCAGGAAACCCTTTGCCCTGCCAGGCACAAACTCTAGATGAGAAGGGGCCACTGAAAGGGTCTGAAGGTCACCTACTCTAAAGGGGGCCTCTAACACATGTTGGAACCTTCCCATGTTGGAACCTAATGGCAGCCAGGGGGATCTCTACCAACTGTGTGTCCACTGAGAGAGGCGTTGTAGGCCAATGTCACTGCCACGTAAACCTTCAGGGTGGAGTGGGTGACCCCAGTGGAGAATCTGGCCTGCACAAACTGTACCAACTGAGCAGTTAACTGGATCCTGTCTGTGTTTTCTACACCAAGAATTGAAAAGTTTCCACTTCAGGGCATGCAGTTTCCTCGTGGATGGAGCACTGGAGTGGAGGATGGTCTTGACAACCTTGGTTGTCTCGGTGCACTCTCTCTAGAATATTGCACATTCTCTTGAGTCGCAAAAAGGTCCGCCTCTTTCTGGTAAAAAACTCTCCTGGTCTGCTCCACCACCTCAGGGTGGAGCATCCATTCCCCGGGCATTGGCCCCTACCTCGACAGGATGTCTGCTCCTACATTTAGATGTCTGGGAATGTAGATGGCTCTCAGTGAGAGGAGTCTGTCCAAGGCCCACACAAGGATCTGGTGCTCCAGCTTGTATAAGGGGTGTGAGGTATTAAGTTGGACGTGATTTCCATCAGACTCAGCAGTCTCTGAAACTGCTTGACAGTGAGTGACCGGCCTTCTCTCACTCTCGCGACTGCAGTGAGGATCGACTTGATCTGAGCAGGTGTCATATGAGCTTGCATCGTGGTCGAATCCCACAGACCTGATATGAGACACGACCTGTTAAATGGTGAGCATCCTGAACTTCAGCTTCATCACTGAGTGGTTCAGGAGCCTGAGATCTAAAATGGGCCTCAGTCCTCCATCCTTCTTTGGAACTATGAAATAGCGGCTGTAGAACATGAATTCTCTCCTCAGGAGGATCCACCTCGATAGCCTCCTTCCTCAAAAGAGTGTCTACTTCTTGTTCCATCACCAGTGCCTGCTTTGTGTCCACAAGAGTGGGTAGAATGCCCGCCAACTGTGGCGAAGGTGATCCAAACTGAATTCTGTAGCCTCTTTCTACAGTGTGTAGGTATTGAGTTTCCACACTGCTAAATGGTGTACTAAGGGAACCAGTCACTCGAGACTAGCCTCTGGTAAAAGGGGGACTAGCTGGATGTTAAAAGCACATGGCTATTTCCCAGCGAGAGCCTGTTGGCAAGCCTCCCAGCCCCACAATAATATCGGGCAGGGGAAACAGAGTGGCACTCGCTAGAGACGCCCACACCCTGTAGCACTGGCAGGGTTAGTGGGGTGGTCTCCTGAGGGCACCAAAGGCAGATGGGCACTGTGCATAACGGAATACATAGTTGGCTTAAAATATTGGATAACGAGCAGTTTATTGCTAAATTCTGAAAAAAAAATTATCGGACCTAAAAACCCCACATGTAATAATCTAGAACACTCTCTGTCAATTCTTCTTCATCAGTTTGGAACCTAGGTGTGCTGTCTGATCGCAATCCTTCATTTGAAAGCCATGTTTCTAGCATCTATAGTATAGTATAACTTCTAAAATGCTCTTAACGTATCAGGAGAGCACTTCAAAAGCAGCACCCGGAGACAGCACAAGTGAGATTGTGTTGTTTAATTCCTCATCTCAACACAGGTGGTGGAGAATGCGGACAGAGTGAGGAATTACCAACCACACATCAAAAAACCTTTTTTTGGTGACATTTTTTTTTTCTCTGTCCCGTTTCGAGTTCACCGCCCCACAACCATCAGGCTGGTCGACGGCGCTCCTCTCCCAGCATGGAGGATCTGAATAAACGCCTCTCCGATGTGAGCCTTCGGCAGCAGCAAATAGTGGAACACATCGCCTCCCGCCATGCTCTGCTATGCCGCTGCCCAGCGCGCTCCGCTGCCTGATCCACGAGTTCAAGCGGCTCAGCTTTTGCCCAAGGTCACCTGCCATGATGACATTGAGCTTGACTGGGGAAGCACAACGGGCCTATTTATGGCTTCCAGGCGCTGATGCAGACGACTACGACACCCTCAAAGTGAGAGATCCTGGGCCTGGGTCTATGAAGGTGCCGGAGGCAGTGTAGCACAGAGAGGCTGGAGAGAGAGAGCAAAAATCTCCTCCCATTACCTGTATCCACGGGGACACTCAACAGGTTCCCACTCACCGGGTGACCATGGCGACGGTCCCCGGGTACTGGCAGATTGAGGTGGGCATCGTAAAAGAGCTGCCAGTTCCCGTCATCCTTGACCAATACTTTATTGTCTGAAACGGCTTGTTGTATTGTGTCGCCGAGCAGAGGGGGGAGGTAAAAGAATTATTGGTGGTGCCGAAGTCCAAGACGGAGCCAGTCCTCGAGCTGGCTCACTGCCACCCCATGGCCGGCCATCTAGGGGCCGTCAACACCGCCCAAAGCCTCTGTGATCAATTCCACTGACCAGGCCTAGACGGAGAGGTAAAACGGTTTTGCCAAGCGTGCCCAACCTGCCAGAAGACAGCACCAAAAATGCCTCGCCCCAGCCCACTCATTCTGCTCCTGATTATTGAGGTACCCTTCGCGTGGATTGGCATGGATCTAGTGGGGCCGTTGCCTAAGTCTGCCCACGGTCATGAATATGTGCTGGTGATAGTCGACTACACCAGCAGGTAACCCGAAGCCATCCCACTCCGGAAAGCCATGGCCAAAGCCATTGCGATGGAGCTCTTCCTGCTGTGTACCAGAGTCGGCATCCCAGCAGAGATACTGACTGACCAAGGGATCCCTTTCATGTCACGGCTAACAGCTGATCTCTGCCGGCTGCTGCAGATAAAACAATTCCACACCACCGTCTACCATCCCCAGACTGACGGTTTGGTAGAGAGTTTAAATCAGACACTAAAGCAAATGCTGAAACATGTGGCCGCCGAGGATCTCCTTATTCCATATATGCTTTCCAGGATCCGGGAGGTGCCCCAGGCCTCCACGGGGTTTACCTCACTTGAACTCCTGTTTGGACGACAGCCCCGAGGACTGCTTGACATTGCCAAAGAGGCCTGGGAGAAGCAGCAGTCGGCCTTTCCCACGACCACCTCCTCAAGGCCCAGCAGTCCCAATAGCGCTTCTTCAATTGGGCGGCCCAACCACGGGAATTCCAACCTGGCGATAAGGTCATGCTGTTGGTCCCCACTTCCGCTTGTAAGTTCCTGGCCACCTGGCAGGGTCCATACACCGTTGTGGAAAGAGTGGGGCCAGTGAACTACCGGCTTCGGCAGCCGGGACGAAGACAGGAGGAGTCAAGTCAAGTCAAGTCACTTTTATTTATATAGCGCTTTTAACAATACAGATTGTAGCAAAGCACTGAACATTATCAAATAGAACAACAGAGTGATGGTAATGCATAATGACGAGAATTAAACTTTATTTATCAAATGCAGAGACGGTCTCTGTAGCGAAGACGACGATAATCACTAGAAATCAACTCTATCACATAATCACATAAATCTCCTGAAGTGGTGGGTTTGGACCCGAGAACAACTATCAGCTCTGGCACACACAGATCCCGTGGTTGTGGACATGGGCGAACATCTGTCGGCCAGAGGACCGAGCTACAACATCAGGTCAGTCAGTTCTCAGACGTGTTCTACCATCTACCCGGGCAGACCAATGTCATCAAGCACTACAATCAAACCCCACCAGGAGTGATAGTGCAGCAGTGGCCCTACCGAGTGCCAGAGGCTCAGAGGCAGGCTTTTGAGAAGGAAATCAGCAAGATTTTTATCGAGCCATCGCACAGCGCCTGGTCAAGCCCAATTGTGATGGTATCAAAGAGTCGTTCACTCTGAGACTTGGGTGGACCATCTCGAGCTGCTGCGGAGGGTGCTGCTGGAGCTCCGGTGGGCTGGACTGACCGCCAACCCCAAGGTACCAAGACAGATATCCCTAAAATTAATTATTTGTAGTTGTTTATGAGTTTTAACTAACATAATATGATAATGCATTTTAAAAAGGAACTTGTTTCTTTTATTGTCACAACAGAACAGAGGAACTTCAAAATATATTAAAGTTCTGATAAATAAAATGTATAAAAATACAAACTTAAGACATGAAAAGTAAAGTCCTTTGAACAAAAACAACAACCATATCAAAGTTGCCAGTTTTAAAAGACTTTTAGTAAGCTTCATAAATATAAGGACTGTATAGGACTGGAGACAAATTCTGTTAAGTTCTGATAAATAACAACAACAGCAAAATATAAATTGCTAACAGTATATGAGTTAGTGTACTGAATCAGTCAATCCTCAATAGCTCCAGTCCAGCAGAGGCAGGTTTTAGTGCAAGAATAGTTATTTGTAGTTGAGTATTTACTAAAATATTATTGTCACAATGGAACAGTGGAACATCAAAATATATTAAAGTTCTGATAAATAAAATGTAAAAAATAGAAACTTTAGATATGAAACTTTAAACAAAAACACTATAACAACAACAACCAAATCAAAGTTACCCGTAAAGGTGTTTCATCCGTTTTTTTAAATTTTTTATTTTTGAAATAAATGCCGATACCGACACTTTCAAAAATGCCTGCCGATATATCGGTCGTGCTCTAATTTCATAATCTTATTAATTACTTATAAAGCCCTGAATGGCTTAGCTGCTCAGTACTTGAGCGAGCTCTTACCACATTATAGTCCTTCACGCCCGTTGCATTCTCAAAATTCTGTCCATTTGATAATACCTAGAATATCAAAAACTACTTTTCTATTTAGCCCCCAACCTCTGGAACAATCTACCTAACACTGTTCGGGAGGCAGGCACACTCTTTTACACACATATTTCTTTAACCTGGCTTACACAGAACAGAATTGTTAGGCTTCATTAATGAGATCAACCAGAACTGGGAACACTACCCAACACACAATCTACCCGTTACATCGTAAAAAGAAGAATGACACCTATGCTAATATTAGTCTGTCTCTCTCTTATTCTCAGTCTATATCCTGATCAGATGGTGGATCAGCATCAAGTGATATCTACAGCCCTGATCATCAACAGAGACCAGAACACCTAGATAAGCCCAAGAGACAGGAATCACAGGAATCAGAAACACACACACCCCCCTCTCACACACACAATCTGACAAGGCTTTGTTCAAAATTTAACTGGAAATTAAGTGCTTGTTTCATCTATCCAGAGGCGAACTGGCCTCCCAACTGAGCCTGGTTTCTCCCAAGGTTTTCTCATTACATTTTTCCACAGATGGAGTTTTGGTTCCTTGCCACGGTCACCTCTGGCTTGCTTAGTTGGGGACACTTTAATTTCTAGTGATTACCATCGGATTGATTACAAAGATCCTATTTAAAATGAGCTGATCTAGATAATGACATATCTCCATTCAATAATAAAAATGCCTTTAGTTAAAAATTGAGTGTTTAATCTTGTCATTATACATTACTGACACTATTTTATCTGACACTGTTCAGTGCTTTTACACAATCTGTATTGTTATAAGAGCAATGTATATAAAAAGGTAATTGATTGATTGACCATGTGAATCCTCACATTATGATGCTTTTTTTTATTATAAATGTAATCCCTGGAAACAAATGTAGCTGTTTTTCACAGTCACGTATCAATTTAAATTTAGTTGTAATTTAACATAGTCAGGTAATAATGGCTTAACGACCATCAGTTAGGAAAAAATAAATAACAGAAATTAACATTGTTATTTCCAATGCAGTCAATAATAAAAGACTCTATGACAACATGAAGTCTAGAAATTATAACAAGACTTTGTAAATGGCGGGCCCCCCCATCCCCAGTGCAAATTATGCCTCTGATCGTATCGCCATCTGCTTTGGCAGTAGCCAAGTAGTAGTACTTGCCTGCTGCAGCATTAATAATCTGCAACTATAGCAATAACCAACTTCACCAGCAATGTCGCAGATCTATTCAGCCAATTCCAAACACATTAGCATTGTCATATCCATTAACATGTTAAAATAAAAGTTTCACTTCATGATAAGAAGTTTTGCTTAATTCTGCTTAATACATTTTCCTAAACCTAACCCACTGGAATGAATATATCTACAACAAAGGACAAAAACAAGTGGAAGAGGTCTAAGTTGTTTTCTAACGATTTATTCATAATTTAACTCGCCTTCCTGTTAAAAACAAGTTAAAATCAAATATCTTACTTGCAACGTCTAGGTTTTAATTTTTCTATGTTTAAATAGTAGAGATGGTAATTTAATGTGTACATTAGATTGATTAATTAATTATGGTGAAAATTAACACATTAAAATTATTAATGCCTTTAACACTCTTCAATCAATCAATCAATCAATCTTTCTGTGATTCTTTCCAGTTCTCCTCTGGCCAGACACCCAGCACCTAATTTGCAGTTCAATTTTAAGCACATGTCAGATTGTGCATAGGACTTTTAGTGTGTGTGTGTTTGTGTGCATTTGGTTCTGGTGATCTGTCCACAGGGGACACATCTAGGTGTTGTTGTCTCCGATGAAGATCATCTGTTTGTACTGATACACCATCTGATCTGGATACGGACTGAAAAACTGAATAAGAAAGATACAGACTAATATTAGAGTAGATGTCATTCTTTTTACGATGTAACAAGTACATTACGTGTAAAGGGGAGTGTTCCCAGTTCCGGCTGATCTAATTAATGCAGCCTAACAATCCTTTATATAATCCTTTATATAATAATACTGCTGAACTCATCCATCCAATGGTGCATGAATGGGAGTGTTTGCTCATAATAGAACCATACCCCCTATCAAATGGTATGCTAATTATAAATTATTTTTGACAGTTAGTGGTTAAATTAAAATCTGCCAATATTTTTCTGAAAGTTAAACCCCTTGCACTCTATTTTCTTCATTCTATTCATGAAAAGCACCAAAACTTCAAAGCTAATAGGAGTGTAAAAACACAGCTGTCTATAAACCACACAAAATATCTTCTAAACCCACATACTAAATTTCCTCTGAAGCTACACACAAGATACACGCTAGGCTATTGCTTCCTGAGGAAAACACACACAATACAATGTATACCAAATGTGATGACTCTACAAATTAAACATATGATTTAACACGCTGCATCTATGGGTTCTTGCTCTGTGTCATGTTTAGTAGTAGTTAAGTGTTATGAAAGCAGCAGCAAAAATAACAGTGAGCTCTTTGTCATTCTGCCTGTTATCATCCTAAACCATCTGCATGCTCAACTTCCTCCTGCAAATGACCACAAAACAACACACAGCAGTCACTAATGCATTTTCAGTGTAACGGTGCAGTATTTGAAGCAGCGGACATTTGCAATGGCAGCCCTTGATTCCAAAAACATTTCTCTTTCACATGAATCTTGTAGGAAATATAATTTTCCACACATAAATAATGAAACTCGTTAGCAGTCTGAGCAAACATTAACTTATAGTTGTGAATCAGATCAGTTTTTTTTTTCTTTTTCTTTTTCTTGAACAATTGAAGATGTGAGGTAATATTGCTGTGTAATCTGAATATCTGCGGTAAATCCATGAGGGACAGACATCGCCCCTGGTCACTCTCTGAGTTCATACTCCACATTGTTTCTATATGGCACATTTGACTTTGTGCTCTGCATGTTCCAATAGCCTGAATGTGCAGCCAAATATAGATACAATCAATTAAAACACAGACACATTTCTGCCCTAACAGAGAAATAGACATTAAGAGGGTAAATATATCAATATACATGGAGAAGTATAGTTTTGGAAACAAAGCGAAACAAATATCAAGATAAGAATATACTGTATATACTTTGGGGTATGTGGAGAACTCCTACGGACTTTTTATGATACAGTAGTGGCCTCAGTAGTTCTCTACGCTGTTGTGTGCTGGGCAGGGAGCAGCTCAGACAGAGATAGGAAAAGACTTAACAAGCTCATTAAGAGAGCTGACTCTGTCCTGGGCTGCACACTGGATACCATCGAGGAGGTGGCGGATAGAAGGATGCTAGTAAAACTGTCATCTATTATGGACAACTCCTCCCACTCCTTGTACCACACTGTGGAGGCCCTGAGCAGTGTCCTTCAGCATAAGACTGTTACACCCACAGTGCAAGAAGGAGCGTTTCCGTCGATCTTTCCTCCCCACAGCAATAAGACTTTATAATACATCACTGCAGTGACATACACATGCTTGTGTACATTGCTTGCTCTGCTGTTGTACAGTATTTTCAGATCATGTGCAATTTTGTTAGATTATCATTTTTCCTGTTCATCCACATAACTAGCATTGTGTACATGTTTTTTCTTCTTATATTTTTACTTATATTTATATAGTTTATTCTCATATTTATACAATTTATTTTTATTGTTACTTTGTGGATCCTATGGATCCTGTTAAACTGTCCTTTCTACTATTGCTGCTGTTCCGAAGGAATTTCCCCATTGTGGGATTAATAAAGTCAATCAATCAATCAATCAATCAATCAATATAACCAGAGATCTTTATTTTTTATCTAAATGGTGGTAATATTCAACTCTACTTCTGTTTATTTTCAGATTTCCACAACACATTTATGTGGTGTTTCTGTTATATGACAGTTATGTTTTTTTTTTTGTTTTTTTTTTCTTGTCTGTTTGCTTTAAAGGCCACATCCAAAACCAATATACAGAAAGCAGGGTAGCCAATGTGCAATTAAATGTGGATATATTATATAATACATGATATAAATAAATTGCCTATGTTTCCATATTCCCATGATATAAATCCAACCTAAAAGCTACAGTAGTTCATGCTATATCACCACCAACATGAACTAGAGGACCTCCTGTTGACATTACCGTACCAGATAACCCAGGAGACCTATCACCACCTTGTTGAATCAATGCCTTGCTGTGTGGCTGGTGTTTTGTGGCCTAAAGGTCCTACTAGAGCTGCATGATTCTGGATAAATTGATAATTAAGTTTTTTGTTTGTTTGTTTCAAACAGAAGTCACGAATATCCCACAACTCTAAACTAAGAAAAATATTATGCAATTTACAAGAGGCTATACCAAATCATTAACTGGTTCCGTCTATTTAAACTGTTTAACTCATTTTAAATGAATTATAAAAAAAAAAAAAAGATTTACAGTTTTTAATCAACATAAGTTATTTGAAGTGTCAAATTAAAGTGAAAATTACTTTTAAAAGATTGTTTGCTTAATTTTGTTCACTTCCATATACTTCTTTCCCAGTGCTTATAATGATAATATAAATTAAAAGTAAGACAAATAATACTGTGTGGTTGAAAAACCTGTGATGGTAAAATGTGGTTTTACTATTATGAAGGTAAATACAAGGGTGAATACACAAGTGTGACGCAGTGTACAGTAGTTATCATAATAAATTTCACTTACAGTAATAGAAAGTTATAGAAACTACCAGTATTTACCCCCTTAAGACTGGCTAGTATTTTCTTATTAAATGTATGTGACCCACCTTAGGGATAGCATGAAAACATTTACCCTGCAATTACAACTGCATAGATGATGTTATGAGAAAATAGAAATATGAAATGGTGGGGGAAAAATATTATTTAATTATGAAATTAAAACTTGTTTAAACACCTGTTTAATGACCATGTTAGTTGACCTATAACCAGCGTTGAAAGCTCCATGTTATTTCATGCTTTATAAAAGCAGTGGAATTTACAACATTTAAATTCTTCCTCTCTTCCCGAAAGTACAGTAGGTGGCCAACCAGAATGTGCATTTTACCACCGTAGGTGCCGCTGCTGCTGCCTTGTCTGCAATCAATCTTTTTTTTTTTTTAACTATTCTGTTGATTTTTTTTTTTCAAATCTTTGTGTGTTTTCGACTTGAAGCGGCGCTGCAGTGACCGATCGGTGTATACATACTAGGCGGAGCGTGTGTAAGGCTTGGGTAGGCTTAGCTTTCCCCTGGCCAAGGGGACTTGAGAGAAAAACTCCACTAAATTGGACAAAAAAATGCCCCTTCTCAAACAAATTAAATCTATTATGTCTATTGCCAACAAAGTGAAAACGAAGAGACAGTGTCGACTATGACATTACGATTGCTCACGTTGAAACGTATATTTTATATTAAGCATTTTTTTTCAGTATTGGGCATAGGGATGTACATTTGAACCAATTAAAGAGTTTATGATTTCTGGAAGGCAATGTTGATATTTGAAATCATCAAAACAAACACGCACACACACACACATATACACACATTGTTCTTTAATCTATTTCATTAATTTATCTAATTATTTAAAAGGTTTGTTGCATGGTTAAAATATGCTATGTGTATTTTAGAGAAAAAATATATATAATAAACACTTCCATTCCACAACAAATCATTTAAATGTATCAGTATTTACAAAAGAAATGTAAGAAGCAGTAGTTATATAAATGGCAAGCCAAAACAAATTATTTTATGCTAAAACGAAACTGAAACTATTGGGTCTCTCATTCCACACATAATCAAATGTCCCCAAATCAAATGTTGTTTGTTTTTTTGCAGCCAGCAGCAGCAAGTATATGTTAATGTCAGAATAATTTAGCCTCTAGCCAGAGCAGATGTAAACAAAATGCTGATGACTATTTTAAAAAGACTTTTCGATATGTCCAGCCCTGTCTTCCTGTTTCAGAATGAATTACATAACCACAATAACTCTGTGTGTTAAGTGTTAAGGCACTTCAGGGGACATCAAATGTATGCATGAATGACAGAGATGTTAGAAAGATAAATGAGCAGTTTAAATTTAGCTTTTTGCTGTTGTTGTTGTTATTATGTTTCCAATACAAAAATGTGTTAAATAATTTCAAAGCAAATTAGTAGTACAGGAATTAGAGGCAGCCAACCCTGTAGCAATGTAATTCTCCAGAAGCAGTGCCTATCTCCCTATCTCCCTATTACTCAATTACCCTATCAGATCTCGAACCGGCTCTTTATATACCGCTAACTTCCTCTCCACAATATCTTCGCCTTTGCATCCCTCCGCCTCCCCTCGCCCTGCCTAAATGAAGCTCCTCTAGCTCCTCTGCTTTACTTCAAGTAATTGGCCGCTCCACTCTCCTCCCAGGGGCATCCTCTTCTCAGGTCTCGCCTCCCCACCAGGCTCTCGGCCTGCTCCCCAGACAGTCCGCCAAACATACACTATATTGGTTATTGCCGAGGAAGTGGGAACTCGTGAAACACACTTCAGACCAGGGATAGGCAACTTCGGTCCTGGAGAGCCGGTGTCCTGCAGAGTTTAGCTCCAACCCTAATCAAACACACCAGGCTGTAACTTTCTAGTGATCTTGAAGACGTTGATTAGCTTCTTCAGGTGTGTTAGATTAGGGTTGGAGCTAAACTCTGCAGGACACCGGCCCTCCGGGACCGAAGTTGCCCAGCCCTGTTTTAGACACTGCACTACATCTGTGGGTCACAAAAGTAAAGAAATCCACTCTGCACTATTCAACAGGTTGTGCTGCACAAGGGTTTTGTAGCAACTCTTAGACAAGAAACCTTAACTCAGCAAATATGATAAATGATCAGGAGACACACTGTGAGAGATGACAGCACTACTGTGGGAGTAAAGCTGAGACATATTAACAGATACTCACTACTGTGCACAGTCGATGAGTTGATACTCGTTTGAGCGCTCGAAACAGGCCTTCACCCCCTCATCATCCCACAGATGCTTTGCATGCTCAAAAAACTCCTGTAAAGACAAAAAAACATATAATATAGAGTATTTATTGATGAGGCACAATAGTTGAGTAACAATAATTACACCTTTGACATTATCTTTGATAATTATCAAAGAAAAAACACGTTTTGCCACAGACTGTTGTGATTAACCAACCAAATTTAACTATTTTCGGGAACTAAAGACCACTGACCACTGGACATTATTGTTATTTGTTACACGGCTTTCTGATTGGTCAGTTGAGACATTTGCAGGTTTGTTCTTTTCAAATAATAACCGCTCCAAAGTAATAACGCATAGCCGTTACTACTTGTATGTTTAAAATCCCTCCGCGGCAACAAAGATTACTGTTTGGCGCCATCTTGTGACAAATACTGGACAACCACAATTAACAATGGAAAATTTTCATATTAATAATTAATATTATTCATAAGTAAATGTTATAAATTGTCTTACTAACATCTGAATGTAAGTCACGTGGTGCTATATCGTTTCGTGGAAGGATGAATATGTTTATTTATAACAAATATGCCAATAAAATGTTTCAAATTCATATTTATGTCCAGCTATTTTTCCTTATGTGGCAAGTAGCCATGTAATAAACGGGATAATGGACAGGAAGCCTGTAGTTATTGTGAAATAAGCCCCTTCAGCCCCTTATTTATGCAATAACTACCGGCTGCCTGTACATTATCCCTTACATATCATTCTAAATCACCATCTGACCCATGTTGTTGATCAGTGAAACTAAGGCAAATATTCTCACAAGCTTTAGCCTTATTTAGATTGTAATTGTTTTTCATGTTTTTTCTGTAAAAATAAATCGTTTAATCTCTTATGACTGAGTGGCAAAACATCCTGTAGCATGACTAGTTTTAATTGGGGAAACTGCATAAACTGGAGTACAACATCTGGAAAATAGCCTACGAATGCTTTATCTGCTAGACAACACTGTGAATAAAGTGTTGGTAGATGTAAATCTGTTTGACTATTTGTGTTATTGTTATACAGATGGTGGAATACCAGAAGGCCCTTTTCACTGCCTCGCCTTCCGCTGCTGAGGCGCTGTAGAGTGCACTTGCAGCTTTTGACCGCCGAGAGGCGCTTTAACCATAAGTTATTGAGCAAACGCTTTAAAGCATGTTTTAACAAATAGCCGTCAACTTAGCCTCACTGATGTGTTATATTTGTTGGCAGCAGTCAGTGAAAAATTAAAGAAAAGAAAAAAACTGTACTTACTATTCACAAATTACAATTTAGTAATGAGATACTAAATTAATACTT
>JAUMHP010000038.1:833349-870063 GCA_032361065.1 Enteromius trimaculatus | reverse complement strand
CTGTTTAACTGAACTCACAAGTGAATCTCAAGTTTTTTTTTTGTGAATACTGAACTAAATACTGAAAATATAAACTTATTTTGTCCTCAGATTCTTTATTGTAACTCTTCTCTCTCAGTCACTACCTGTCTGTGGCTCATTATGCAGGTCTTTTTCTTCTCAGGTGTGAATCACTCTATTAGTAATGATAGTTTACCCATCATATAGAGTATATATATATATTTGACTGCTTTCTTTAATAACTACATAACACAGTACGTGTACTTTCACTTTCAGCATTTGAGTAGTAAATTTTAAAATAAACTACTTGCAATACTTAAGTACAAAAAATGTTGAATACTTTAGTACTTCCACTTAAGTATGGTGCTTAAAGAGCACTTCAACTTCTACTCAAGTCACTTTTTTAATAGACCACTTGTACTTTTACTCAAGTCTGGGTCTCTAGTACTTTATACATTTTTTTGGTAGAAAATGTATCCTATATATAAACATCTGTAAAATATCTGTAAAGCCACATTTGGACAGTTATGCTAGGCATTATATCATTAAGGACAAATTACAGTATAGTTTCTTTTTTTATACAGGAAAATTACTGTATTATGATTACAGTATTTTTTATTTTTTTTTTAATTATGTTAAAAACTCAAAATGTTCAAAAATTATGAACAATATCTGTAAATTAACTGATTGGCTGTTATTTTAAGTATTATTCCATTAATGACAAATTACAGTATTTCTTATTTTTATACAAAAACGTAATTGGATTACTAATGCAGTATTTTGTCAGTTTTCTTAAATTACTTACAAATTTATGTAAAATTACAAAAATAATCTGCAATTAAAAACTGTATGTAGAACATTACATTAAAGGTTTTATGTCCATTCTATCAATTTAATATTTTAATTTTTTTTGTAATTTTAAAGTAAATCTTATTGGTTTTATATTAAGTGTATTTTTACATTCAATCTCTGTAATTTTATATATAATAGAAATATACATAGAATAGAAAATCAGCCTTAAAATCCACATGTAATGTTAATAAAAAATGTATTGCATAAAAAATTGTATATTTTGTACATCAGCCAAAAATGAGTGGATGTATAAAGTACAGTCTTATTTTATAAGAGAAATGTAACAGATAGACGTTTAATCACAAGAATTTATTGCAAAAATGTCAAAAAGTAGCCACATTATTCCAATAATGCGCTGCAGTCGCAGTCCTCTCTGACAGATTATAGTCCAGTCTAGTTTAGTGCAAGAAGCACTGCATAATTTAAGTTATTAAAAGCTGAAAATACTACCCCAATCAACTCCCTCTATGAGGTAATCTATGAGAAAACCAGCGAGAGCCAATGAGCATTTGTACCATGAAGCAGGATTAGCTGGCTAGCCAGGTAAGTTTAAGTTCAGTTTGCACCAATCCTGGGTTTTAGGTACCATGAAATTGGTTTGGCTTTTTTTTGTATGTTTGTGTTCATTGCCATAGTAACTTACGCTACACTGCTAACCTGCTCCGAGGCATGTTATGTTCTGGGTTAAAGAGCTCAAAAAGGAATTTGACCAATCAGCTTCCAGCAAGGTGATACATGTCCGATGCAATAAAGCCACTCCCTCCAGCTCCAAATTAAGAACGCTGTATAGTAAAACATTGTTTGAAGATAAAATCATACGATTTTTTTTAGATTATTGTTTTTAGAATTATTTTAATATTTATATCATTTTTATCTCCTTAATCTATTACACAAGCCAGTTAAGTTTAATAGTAATTAGCTATACTATACATCTCAGTTCGCCCCTCTCACCTCTGTAATAAATACGTAGGTGTTCAGGCGAAAGTCATCATTGCATGCGTAGTATAGACCCAGCTCCCAACCCAACTTTACGAATAGATTAACGGCTATATATTTTTTTTAAATCGCACAATAAGAGTCTCACAGTAACGCAGCACATTAGCGCCAATAACGGCCCACCAATAATATATATATATATATAAAACAGTGAGTTTCAAATTTATTTCTGGAAATGCAGTGGTTAAAAATGCTGTATTTGTTCGGTACATATGTATACCAAACCAAAAGACCCATACAAACACATGTACCTTCACACCCCTAATTAAAGTATCACAAAAACGAATGCACTGGCAGTATTCCACTTATTCTTGTGATTTAGAAGTTCTTCCCCCACATTCCATCCTGCCCTGACTGAGTATGTTCTCTTTTGGTATAAACATGCGTTTGGTTCAGAAAGATGGACGACCCCCATCAGCTCTTATCTGTTAGCGCTTGGTCAGTGTGTTTACTAACAAAAATCAATAGGCCATTACATAAAGAACCTAATTAATGGAGACAGCACCGCAGTCCAAACACACACACACACACACACACACACACACATGCAGATATACACAGAAGCACAAATCCTATGATATGATTCATATCATAGCACACGCAAAAACAACTTACCTTTGCAAATCAAGCTATATTTACAGTTAACAGAAAAACTAGCCTATTCTTCAATATAACTAAATGTTTACAATATTTATTTTGTTTATCCTCTATATAATGACATAATTTCCATCGTCTTTACCATCATAAAACAATTGAGAAAAAGAGTCCAAAAATGTTTAAGAGTTCTGTGTGTGTGTCCTCTGTCAGCTGGCTGCCACTTTGAACTCTGATCGAATCAGCCTTATAAAACACATGACAGGCCAAATGCTCTCTGCGACTCAATAGAGAGAGATTTTAATTAAGTAACAGTGGCAAACACACACACACAAACATACACGTGGCTGTGCACACTCATGCCATCTCCCCTATAGCACTAGTTACCAAATACAAGCTATTTTGGTTCTGAAAGAAGCATCTATTTAGAAATCATACACAACTTCTTATCAGCAGTAGCTGAAACACTTGCCTTATGCATTACATAGTACTCTTTTACTACAGAAATATTTTGCTATAAAAAAGAAAATAGTTTACATCGTTATGACTATAGCAATGCACGCACACATGCAAATATTCTATATTCCCTAAGATTTTTTAAAGAGTCATGAAACCCTAAAACATTTAAAATGTTAACATTTATGCACATCAGTGAAATTAGCCTGTTTCAAGTTAATGTGAACAATATTTTATATTCTCCCATGCTCTAAACATGAACCAGTACTGCATATGCACACATAATATGTCTTCTTCAAATGAAAGACAAATAAGGGCACTGATACAGCGGTACGTTTGATCATGAACGTGATTATTGTGTTAAACAGCAAATGACATAGAACAAAAGTTCAAAGAAGAGTAAACAAAATGTAACTATGCCTTCATTCTTTCTGTTTTAAACTGATATGTGTCATTTCAATTGAGACTGTAATGCTGGTAAATGTGAAAATATTATTTGAACTTTTAATGTGTTCTTCTTTATTTTTTTATGGACTAGAGCCCTCATTTATCAACAGTGCATAGAAAAGGTTCTATATTTTGTCCTATGAATTAAATTTAGAATGTGCTTAAGTACAAGAAAATCTGTATTAATCAAAGGTGCACACACAGTCCTTATGTACATAATTAAGCAATCACTGTTGATAAATCCCACATGTGCATAAGTACCATGCTCGTTCAAGTTCATAGCCATTTGCATTCGGAAACGCCTTCAATTAAACCATATATTGTGAGAACAGTTCCCTTTAAAATTCACGTGATTAAAACCCTACTTAGAATCCACTTTGTGCTCTTGCCAAGCATATCAGCACAATCTTTAAAATGCGCTGTGGAGTGCATTGTTTGCCAAGTCTTCTAATAATGCTAGATACATATCTACATACAAGTACAAGTTGATAAATCCCATACTAGGGATTGGAAAAAAATATCATATCCCGATTTTTTTCTGTGGAAATCACGATTCACGATTTGTATCCCGATTCTTTTTCAAGTTGTTTTTTTAAGACTATTTTGAAAATTACAGAGCTAGCGGTGACAGACAAACTAATTTGCCTTTTTTTTTTTTTAAACAAAGCCTTTCAAGGTAACAAAGTATAAAATAAAAAAGCACAGATCTTTAGGCCAAAATGAGCAAAGATAAAAATCTGTGTCAATTTATCTTTGTTATTCAAATAGAAACACATTAAAAATAAACATAATAATAAAAAACAAACAGTGCTTTTATTTTTCAGAAAGAGTACGTGTATTCAGCAGTATTGAATGAACAAACATGAAAGGTGAAACGCTAAAAAAGAGTGCATGTTGCAACTTTGTTCATCAATTTACACTGGCTACCAAAAGCTACTTGAGTAAAATTCAAGGCAATGATGCTTGCTTACAAAACAACCACTGGCTCTGCACACCCCTCAATTCACTACTTTGGAGTAGGGCACGGTTGCACCAGCTGGACGTACGCCCCGTCGTAAGACTAGTCTGGATGTAAAATATGTTTAAGTCCTGCATAGAATTTTAGGATTCATGTCTGTTTGTGAATTATTACAGCAGACAATCACAAAGCTCAGTGTTGGCTCCATCTCCAAAACCATTATTTTTCAGAAAATTGAAAAACGGCATATTTATTAAACATTGTATGGTGAAAGTTGGTACCTTATATTGCTATCATATGCTGTTGTGTATCAACATTAACACAACATTTCACCAAAATCATGTTTTATCGGAGATACAAGATTTATAACTTTGGGAGCAGGGAGATTACGCTCTCATTGATATGAATGGTATAGATAAAGACATTGCAGTTGCCAGCAGTGTTCATCAAAGTCTGCGGTCACCATGAGCCTTTTGACAAGAGACAAGGCTTTACGAGGTAATCAAAGCTAATTATTGTAGTTACATACATCTTCCTAAACTCTATTTTAAACGTTAAAGCTATGAATGGTGCAATACCAGAATAAAACGATAAGACGCTGTCTATAGGCGGACATTAATCTGCACGCAAAGAAAATTAAATTAAAATAGTTCAGTTTTGTGTTTAATGTCAAAATGATTGTATTTCGTTTAGTTTTAGTTTTTTTATTAAGTTAATTTAGAAAAATGTTTGGAGTATTTTTTTGTTCGTTAAATATAAGTTTTTGTTTTTTATCGAAGGCTAACGACCAAGCGGCCATTAGGAGCATGTGAGCTGATCATAAACTATGTTTGATCACTTCAGCCTTCTCAATCATCACGACTTGTCTAAAATAAAACTATAGATATACCTAATATAACAGTTCAAGCCTATAACAATGTTTAGATTAAAAATGCGCTATAATAATAAATGTGGGATATGTTTGTGCGGAGAGGCTGAAGTGTGCTGAGCAGGATGCGGAGGCAAAAGCACAATCGCATTTTTTCAGAAACAAAATAGCTCAAATAAATAAAAAGTCAGTTTAAATGTCCATAATTGAATGCCTCATTCGAAACTGTAAAGAGTCAACAAAACGTTGTGATTTTATAGGCTAAATTAAAAAAAAAAGTTTTTTTCTCAACCTGCTGCCTTCATTTTTAAATGTTTGTTTGAAGAAATCTGTCATGGAACATATCAGATAGAAAAACGGGCTTGTTAGTAAATGTTTCCTCAAAGAAATCATGGCGCGGTGGCTTCACTTGTTGAAGCGCAAGCTCGTCTCAGCTTATTCTATATCTGCGAGAGAACATGTCAGCGAGGACGTGCATCATCTATGCAGATACGCCCGGTCGTAGTTTTTGATGGTGCGACTGGTGTAAATATTGAGCGGAAAGCTGGACATAACTCCACGTAAGTCCAACTCCCAGCTATTTTCCATCCAGCTGGTGCAACCGGCCCAAGAACTGGTCGTTTTTTTCCCCCCAGATTTTATAGATTGTTTAAATGTAACATTTTGCCATTAAAACTTTTAGAATTCAAGGAATTTTAATTAGAAATCACCAAAATTAATTAATTAAAATTTGAATTAGACACTTTGAAAATATGCGGGTGATAACAGTAAAGAGAAAAGAACGATTAACCACTCACATATGACACGCTCACATTACTAGGCGCCATTCACACAGAATGCACTTTTGTGTTCATCGATGCAGGCAGTGGAATAGAAAAAACACGCAAGAAGATGTGAGTGAATGTGCAACAATTAAACATGTCCAGGTCAAACTTTCTGATTTTTTTTTTGCCGTATTATTCATTCTTACTTCAGACATCCATGCCCTCTCTAGGATTCTTGCATTCTGCAAGTGAACAGTGCATTATTGTGCCATTCCAATAGGGTACACAATGTATATTATATATATGTATAAGGAATGTAACGGTATTGTAAATACCGTCGTACCGCAATAGCAAATTTTTCCGATACTACCGTGGTCGCATGACTAGATAAAACAATAGGTCTTATAAGAAAAGTTTGCTCAGGCGAATGGAGCGAACGGGAGATAGCGGGAACTATAATTCTCATCAGCCCAGGTGTGGCCATCATTCCTTGTGGTCTGTTGTCGCTACAGATCAGTGTTGCCAACTTAGCGACTTTTCAGACCCCCATTGGCGACATTTTTCCCTAAAAGCGACTAATCTAGCGAATTCTTGGACAAACTTCAGCGAGTCTCTGGTAGTGCCGCGTGAGTTCTTGCCCTCCCAGAGCTCTTGCTCTTTTTTCTTCATAATCTGATTTTTCAGAACTTTTCCTCTTTGTGGTAGTCTGCTTTTCTTTGGTCGTCCCTTCTTCACCCTGACCTGTCTTATTTAGCTCAGCAGAACTAAAATACCTGCCTAAATCCATGTGCCGTGTTATTTTTACCCTACTAAAAAAAACTGCATATGCTGTTCACGTATGTTTTGATGATAGGATGCTGGTTTAAGCTGGCCCGTTGCTGGTTTATGATTTTCTATTGATTGATGTTTGCTGCAAACAGATCCCTCAGCACAATAAATAATAAGTAGCTGCATTTGTATCCGGCGGTGGTAACCAGACCGATAAACAAACACAACAGACTGGTTAACCTCGGTCCAGGAGCGTGCACCTGATGAAACGGTCCATACAGAGTTTGCGCGTTCGCAAAGTGAAAGTAAAAAACAAGCGCGAATTCAAAAGCGATTTCAATTCTTAATCTAATTGACAGGGGCTCCCCAATGCCTGAAAATTACATAATTATCCAAACATAGTTGTGAAGGAATGCAAAAGCAATGAAATATATTTTTCCTCCCTATATGATAGCCCGACGGGCAGGGCTGAGATGGATTTTGGTTGCCCGACTGAAAGACACAATAGCCCAGGGACATCAGGCTAGCGATTTTGCAAGCCCTGTTATGAATATCTGATATATCACCCAGACCTAACAATGGTATCTTTTCTGTTCCTCATTGTGTCTGACATTACTTTGTGGTTAACCGTAGGTAAAAATATACTAAAATAATGCTAAAGTTACAGTAAAAACATGTTTAGATATCAGTGTTTACACATATTTGGTGTATGCATTATGCTTGGGCGGTATCCAAATACCTCGGTATACGGTATTACCGTAAATTAATAAATTATGACGTAAGACTCACACAGCATCACCAAACTGTTGGCTTGTGACTACACCGTTCAGAAACTAAATACCAAACACTAATACTGAAACAATAACAAAATAACATGCACATCAATATTAACAACTTTTATAAGCAACAAATAGCGGTTTATAAAAAAGTGCAAATACAACAGCCAAACAGAATTAAATTAACATAAACATCCAGAACATTTTTGCGCCGAGACACATAAATTGCGTCGTCTGTATTTATCGGTTCTCCCTTCTCGTTCGGTCGAAACCTGAAATACTGCCAAACTGCAGAAGTTGTGTCCTTTTTCGAGACCAGGTCACTTGGTGCGAGATAGAGACCTGCACTACCGTGGGGGACCCAATGCAGTGTGAAGTGCAGCGCGGGATAAGATTTGATAGGTGAATGCTGGTGCGGGCAGTAAGGTCCTCATGTTAGTGCTGGTTGCGGGAGAATATAATTATTTGCGGAACTCTCGCAAAATGAAATTATCTTACAATTAATTTAATAAAAACAAATGTTCTGTTACTTCTCTACTGCACAAAAACAACAAGAACAAATAAAAATTCGAATAAAGTAAAAACAATTTACAGTTGCAAGTTTGGAAGCTAATTCTCAGGTGGTTCAAGTGCAGAACTATAGACTATTGACCCACACTGAGGCACAATGTCTGAAGAGCATGAAACAGATGGAAGCTAAGTTGTACTTGTTTTTTCTGCATTGCTGGAAAAAAAGGCTAATGCAAATTCTGAAGCAGTATCAGGCCAAATGCTTTTCTGTTTGACCACTTGAGAAATCAATGTTTATTATTATTTTGTTTCATGGTAAATTCTAACTGTTCTGAAAAGCTCCTTGTTTGTTCATCATTCAATTTAATTAAACTAAAATAAAACAAAACATATTTGTTTATTTTCCATCTCTTTTTTATTTATATTTAAAAGGTAAGCAAGTGAAACAAATAATAGAGTAGCAGGAAGAAGCGGTGAAAATAAAACTACTTTTTTGTTTACCTGCGGGCTTTTGCGGGCAGGAGCAGGACAAAACTTGAATACTGTGGCGGGAGCGGGAGAAAATAATATATATTTTTGCGGGAGTAGGAATGAAAAATCCGTCCCGCACAAGTCATCTTTCCCCACCTCTCTCTTTCGCCTCCACACTGTCACGTGATGACAACCATTCATACACATTTGCATTTTTTTATGACGGTATAACGATATTGAAACTGATACATTGATATTTTTAGATTTTCCGCTATACCATATTACCGCCCAAGCCTAGAATTAATAATCTAGTAGTTATCATAAAGGCCCGTTCAAACCAAGCACTATAACTATAAAGATAATGATAACTTTTTTTGTGGCCACAGCAGCTAACAATATCGTCTGTTCATTATAAGCTCAAGCATGTCTGCAATTTAAATTCTCAAGTGTGTGATAGCAGGATTGATTCTGATTGCCGACAGTATTTGTATCATTTATTTACTGGAAAAAAAAAAATCAGTCTGAAATTATTATATTTCGATAATAGCTTTTCTCTGTGCCTTTACCGTTATAGTTGTGGTGTGGGCGCTGCTATTCCTTAACACTGAGAATGATTTTTAAAAATATATCTTTATCGATATCGTTCTTGGTGTGAACGGGGCTTAACATGTTCATAAGTGTTAATTAGTACACCACATCACATCACGAGTGCATAATTTGAATTTAACATTTACAAACAAGACAACATGTTTTCTTTGAGGGTCATGAGATAAATATGAACCACAAACAAAATGTAAGAATTTTAGGAAATTCCAAAAATGTATGTCTTAATATTTTTCAATACTGTAATAACCTTTTCAGAGAATACATGTAGACACCTGAGGCTATACTATTTTTTGAATGAAGCCACTGCATTTTGAGTTTAATAACACCCTTTAGCCAAATCTATGTACAGATTTACTAAAAGTCTTTTGAAGAATCATGCTGACTTGACTCACAAAAACAAACATAACTAGATTCAATTGCTTCCTTCATATGTAAAATATTCAGCTGTGTGTACTTTCAATGGATGAACAAAAAGAATAAGAGAATGTTCACTAGTACTCCAAAGATGAATAAAAGCCTTTTAGGAGTAAATGATGGCAATTTTTTTAATAGATAAACCCTACAAACCATGTGTTAATTAAATACCTTATTCTACTGTGTATATAGTATCTATTAATGCTGATTAATTATTTACACTGTCTTATAATATTTCAATTCAGAAAACAGAAATTCAGAATCTTTTTAATGAAAGTTATTAAGACGTTATTAAGAATTTGCTTGCTTACATAATAATAACAATAATTAAAGTGTGTACATATTGTGACTAGTTTTAAAATGTCAAACAGAATCAAATGAAAACATTATTATTCATGTAACTTCATGTAAAAATTCTGTTTAACATTTACCTTCCCTAGTAATACCAAAACAAACAACCACAAAATTTATGACATTGACTGACATCTACATCAATTGCCATGAGCAGACATGGGCAAAGCACGTGTGAGAATCTACTGCAGAGAATACATTATCAAGTATGCGTCTGTATTATTGACAGGATTTAAAAGGGAATTTGTGCACCACTTCAACCATGATGACACACTTACACAGAACTACTATCTAATCAACTCAAGAACCAACATTTCTACGATCAAGTATGTGACATGAATCTTCCTGGAAAAAAAATTTTTAGCTGCTCTGTTCAGTGCTGTAACAGATTGAGACTTGGTGTCTTACCTCTGTGTAGTCAAAATCTGAGAGTGGAGCTATACTTTTGATGTACTCAGCTCTGGGCTGATTGGACGGGTTGGCAATTGACACAGGCGGCGTTAAGGTGCTCATTGCAGATATTATCGTCTGGAATATGAAAACAGAGGTGTTAATGCATGCTAGCAATATGGGCACTAATCAGAAAACACATTATGCTAGAGATAAAACAATTGTTATTTACACAAATGACTTACCACAATGGCGTCCTTCACATTTTTCCGGATATCCAATATTTTTTGCTTCTTTTCTCTATACAGAGAAGGAGAAAATAGGAGGAAACAACTTTTATTAAAGAATGCATGACATCTCAAAAATAAGAATGTCAAAATAATTCTCCATACTTTTCAAATATGACTATAGCCTAATATTACTCAAAGTTGGGCCTTATCAACTGG
This sequence comes from Enteromius trimaculatus, assembly GCA_032361065.1. NCBI lineage: Eukaryota > Metazoa > Chordata > Actinopteri > Cypriniformes > Cyprinidae > Enteromius > Enteromius trimaculatus. Next base: position 859,396 of record JAUMHP010000038.1, on the reverse strand, counting down.
CAAATTTTGATTACAAGCAGTCGCATGTCTAATGAGCACATATTGTACACAGTGTGACCTCATTTCTGGCCGTCCTGATAGCGAACATGAAAATAGCAGCATAACACTCCGATACATAATCAATTCAGTTTTTACATATTATTATTAACCGTTTTATTCCATGAGATAAGGCCCAGATATGCTGTCTAGGTAAACAACACAAAAACGAGACTCAAATATAGCCTACGGTATGCGCCAGTTAGACAGAGAGAATGTCTGGTTACGCAGTTCAGAAATGATAAAATACTGAAAATACTGCACACACCGACAGCCCAAAATGTTGTATAGGTGGTTGGACAAATTTGAGACTCGGAAATTTCTGCATGCATCTATGATCAACATAAAGGAGGCCCAAATGCTACACACCCCTACGATGATCAAAAATAATGTCTAGGTAGGCAGCTCACTGGGTTTAGTAAGAGCCATTGAAACGCACCGGACGCAGAAGCGTACAACTGAACCCCGTCAATATTCTAACATCCAAAACAAAAATACCGCATCCGTTATAATAAACACATTACGGGCCCAGTGTCAGTAAATAACGCGAAATAAACACACACTCACTCTGCGTTAAAGCCGTTGACGTGCAGGATCCGCATCTGTTTGACTATAGTGCTCTTCCCCGATTCCCCAGCGCCTTTTAAGCATAGAAAAAAGACACACATAGCTAAAATATTAGTATTTCCAAAGCCACGGAGAAATGATCAATCCATCCATGGTGATAATGACGATATATCCATATCTCAGTTCGAAGTTTGATACATCTATCTGTTATTAATGTATCGGTTTTACATTCCTGTCTTACCTAATAAGAGCAGGCGGTGTGTGGCTTTATACGCCTGTCTCTCTTTCTGTAACTGTTTCTCGATCTTTTTATTCGCCTCTCGTTGCGCCTTCTCGTCGATTCGCTGATCCTCTGTCTTGCTGTTGCCCAAACATCCCATGTTTAAAAGCGCCTTTCTTCTCAAATGCACAGGAAATTATAATATTATCTCAAATATCTTCTGTAATGATGATTTGAAGTGTATCGGACTGATTAATAGGGCGACAAATCCGTGCGCCACGGGGAAAAAATGGTTTCGCTTTGACTCCTTGACACACACAAGCGACAAATTCAGTCGGATGCTCTCGATATATTCATGATCAATGTTTGAAAAGCAGACAAGCGGCTGTAGCTCTGATCATCTGCCTCTCTCTTCCCTCTCGCTGTATTTTGCTGTAATGTGTCTGTGTTTGTGTGTCTTTAACTCAGCACTGCCTCTCTCTGCACTTACAGGAAGTGACACTCCACACTCAACCTGCTGATCCCAGGTCAGCCTCTCATATCACCACTTGCATTAGGCTACTGCATTTAAAGCTTATGCAACCACTTCATCATTAAAAAGGCGTCATTCATGAGAGGTTTGTGTGTGTGTGTGTGTGTGTGTGTGTGTGTGTGTGTGTGTGTGTGTGTGTGTGTTTGTTTTTTACAGAATGTTCTACTCCAGCAACTTCACAATGCAATATAATACCACCAGGTGATCTTTCTACTTTACTGATAATAAATAGTAAACATATAAATGGAACATGTCATTTTATTTATTTTCTAAAAAGCATTACAAAACCTAATGAACACTGGTAATTGTAACACTTTATACTGTACATTTCTCGGGCAGATATCAATTTCTGTATTACCCAGGAATACAATTCATATATAGTCAGCTCAATAAGCCTTGACTCCAAAAAAATTCCAACAACAGGTTTCTCAGTGGATTACAGTAGTATCAGATATACTTAAAAAAACATACTAAAAGTTTACCAAAGTTTGACTCCAAGAAAGGCCCCATTTTTAAAATGGCGGCCGTCAGGTCCTTAAAATGACCATTAATCCTTGTATTTTTGCATGATAGATAAGTGATTACAAGAACTATTACATGTTAACGAAATTGGTTACAAGCATATTTATGTGAAAAATAAGAGTACAATTTCCCTTAAGTAATTGCATAGTTCTCCTTCCTCATATCATTTTTCCTAGTGTTGGTGGTTTCTGTGGCTCATAACCAACCCATTCTTTAGATTGCAATAAAGAATAAATCCATTACAACTGTGCGGTTGTAACACTCATGCATAGAAGGCTCTGGACAGCGAAGGTAAGGAATAACAGTGTTTATTGAAATAATGCAAGCAGTGATATTTCAGCAACAGGTCAATAGCGATCTCTCGATCACTCTTGTAATCCTCGATCAGCGGATCGTTAACATATCCTTCCTTAATTTCTCCTTTCGCTGACTGAGCTCAGCCGTCTTCACTCTGGTGTTCTCAGCTTTTATGCAGGGAGCTTCATTGAACCCAGGTGTCATCAATTCCTAATTAGGTCACTAGGAGTGTGAAGACGGCTGAGCTGGGATCAGTAGACTGTGACCGTGTGACAGTGGTACTGTAAAATTATCTTTTTCTATTTTCTTCAGTTGTTTCCTCTTATTCTTATTTATTTTTTATACTTTTTTGCACTCTGATCTTCACTAGATTTACCATTAGTCGTCACACTCTTCCTCCCATAGAGGCCCAATATTGTTCATTCCTGTTATACTGCACACTGTAAAACAAGTAATTTTACAGACTTTTCTGTAAAGTTTTTTCCTGTATTTCTGAAATATGGTGGAAAAGTGGAAAACTACATGGAATAGACTATAAATATACATATTCTATGTAAAATGACATGGCAAACCTGTAACTGTGACAAAACCATATATAGTTTACCATAGTTTAGCTTTTTCAAATGAAAAAGTATTGCGAATTATTCAAAACTTTAAATATGCATTTTATTTTACAGGCTTGCTTTTGTAATTATTTTAGATATTTGTATGGTGTTTTTACAGGATAAAGAAAAAACTGCCAACTGTGATATCTGGTCCCAAGTTGGTTATTCCTTCCTGACGAATTACTTATTTTAATGTTGAATCATAGTATAACATCATTCTATGTTGAAATAAATGGACATTTATGATAACTATGAAGATTTTAAATACTGGAACTAGGGGAATCCCGCACGGCGGAAGGATGCCTCTCTTCTAGGCACACAGTGCAGCAGCGCTAACCACACGGATGAGCGGGAATCACTCCACTTCCTCAGCAATCATTCATGGATGTTGATCAAAAATAAGCAGGTAAAATGCATATTTTCGGCATCATTTTGGCTTCTGTCATTTGTAACTTTGTTTTAAGTATAACTTTATGTAATATGTCTTAATAGAAACAGTGGTAATTACAATGGTTTAAGTTGAATTTGCTTGTTTTGTCATTCTTCTTTCCTAGAAATCCTCAGACCAGACACCGATAAAGAAATGTCAGAATTCATCCAAGAATAAAAGTCAGGTATGTGAACGTATGTATAATTTGTTCATCCTTTCTTCACTAATATCTGGTAATCTGGTATCTAAAGTATACCAAAAAGTAAAAAAAAAAAAAATTATTTATTGTTTATCTTAGTTTTATGGCTCACTACTATTATTTTTTTTCTTGCAGGTACCCTACCAGTGAAGAATATGTGCAGGTTCTGATCTTTGGTCTGGTGGAGTCAGAGGAAGGAACAACACCTAAGGGTTACGCAAAGCAGAGGGCACAGAGGGATGAGGGAAGCCTATAAGATTGCTCAGAGTCACAGTCGACAGTCAAGTGCGAGAGGGAAAGCCCAGTATGACCGGAAAGTGAGGGGGGTTGTGCTGAAGGCAGAAGATCGAGTGTTGGTCAGGAACCTTGGGGAGCGAGGAGGCCCAGGAAAGCTACGGTCCTACTGGGAGAAAGCTGTATATGTGGTGAAGTAACAAGTATCAAACAACCCTGAGTATGTCATATACCCTGAGAACAGTGACAGTAGAAAGACCAGGACACTACATCGAAACCTGTTGCTACTTGTGAACAACCTACCTGTAGAAGCTCCAGCAACGACACCCGGATTCACGAGAACAGAAAAACAGTGAGACACACAAGAAACAACAAAATGGATGACAAAGACAGTGACCTGGCAAGCTCTGATGCAGAGAGTAACATAGGAGGATACTGGTTAAGAGCTCCAGTTAATTGGCCAACACAAGGAAGCGACCAACGCCCAGAACAAGCTCCTTTAAGGGAAACCATTCGTGTTCTACAGGAAAAGGAAAACGACCGCTGTGGTGGGCATTGCTGCCGACTCTGCTGCCCCCCTTAAAGACTGATGACAATATCCTTGCGTCCAGAGCAGAGTCAAGATAAAGAGCTGCAAAGAGCAAGTGAGAGTCCAGTGGATAAAGAAACAACAACTTACCTTGAGGTGGCACATCCAGTTTACGCTGATGAAGCAGATGGAGCAAATACAGAAAGTGAGTCTGATGGTGTGGACAGAGCTGAGGGTCTGGGAGTGGAAGAAGAGGCCAGTTTCACAAGGTCAGCTAGAGAATGGAGGCCAAGACAAATTTATACCTATGATACGCTGGGCCAGCCTGTGATCCACCTCTACACCCTGTAACACAGTTACTGCTTACCACATCCCACACATGCCGGTTTGGGGTTCACAAAATTACACCACACCCATTATTTGGGTAACTAACTTGTATTTACCTTCCGCCTACACACCTTATGGGATTACGAATGCTGTTTATTACTTAATGAAAGTGTTTGGTTATGGGAAGCTTTGACCTTTTTTTGTCAGGGAGAGTGGGGTACCCACAGAAAATGTGTCAATGTATTATCAAAATGTGCTTAACAAACATGACAATACTTGTCTGTATTAAGGACTAAAAAGGGACTTTTACTTTTCCTTTCCTTTCTATACCTGAGCAGAGACTTTTATTTTGATACGGGAAAATCACGTCTAATGATGCTATCTGTAGCAGTGTTGCCAATTTAGCGACTTTGTTGCTAGATTTAGCGACTTTTCAGACCCCTTGGCGACATTTTTCCAAAAATAGCTACTAGCGACAAATCTAGCGACTTCTTGGACAAACTTCAGCGAGCCTCTGGTAGTGCCACGCAAGCACGAGCACTTGTTTTCCAAGCGCGCGCACACCTCTCTCTGCGTCTGTTCTGTTCAGCAAGAGACTGAAAGGAGCAGGGATTTCAGTTAAAATATGTATTATGTTGCTTCTAACTCTATTTTACATGCACATATAGCCAAAATCACAGCATAGCCATTGTCTATATTTTATGTGTATTTAATTTCATCAGACAAAGGCTTGATTATAAATCAGGATAGTAATCCAGATTAACATCTTGTAAATTAGAGTTAGTAGGCCTAATAATGGGGTGCATTTCAACATATATATATATATATATACTAACGATTTCAGTCACTATTTCATGTTTTTCTGACAAGAGAAACCATTAAATATATCAATGAAAACAGTTATGTTGAGAATTTGGCTGCATTAAAATACATTATGTGGCTACAGAGAAGCAAGATAAAATTACGCATGTAATGAATGTGCAGATTGACGTATGGCGTCATCTAGCAACTTTTCAAGCTGCATTTAGCTACTTTCGATTGAAAAAAGTTGGCAACACTGATCTGTAGCTGCCGCTCATACATACAGAGGAGCTGACAGAGACAAGACGTGATTATCGACTCTCTCTTGTCTTCCTGTATTACCAGGTAAACAATGTGAACTGACAGAAGAAAACTGTTTTCTGTTTAATTGCGATGTACAGTTGGATTCATTGAAGATGTGATTCAATGATTGGGTCATTGTTTGTTTCGTATGCTTCAAGCCAGATAATTTTTCTGGAGAACCCATCAGTGCATCCATTTATACATATTCCGTAAGGTTTTAACTTATATCCGTCAAAATGCCACACATAGTTTGGCCCACGACTGTTATACATGCGTCGCCATAGACGACCGCGAGCACGCAGACCAACTCCTTGTCCATCCATCAATCGCATCAAATGGTGGACAGTTTCTCTGTCTGTTCCTCTGTCCATGTGCTCTATGTTTTTGTACTTACCTGTTCCCTTGTGTTTTCTCCCAATCTGTAACTCTACCCTTTGCCTTTAGTCTTTAATTCTCCACCAGCTGTGTGTCTTAGGTGTCCCGTATTTTGTCATTGATTAGTCTGTCTATGTAAACCACTCTCTGTCCTGTGTTCACTGTCAGTCATTGAATGTTTATGTCTGTGGTGTCACGCACTTTCCTCAGCTCCCTGAATCAAGCCTGTGAGTGTTCTGAATTAAATGTTTAATTGCTCCTCGCCTTCCTGCCCGCTGAGAAGTGGACCCCAAACATGACGACGTGCCACTTCAGCCTCATCTGTTTTATTATGTCTTCGTCACAAATGATTCCTGCATAACATTCTCTCAAGAGTCTGTAAAGTAAGCTTTATGTTGTGTGACTTATATAATAAAATTTCTCTAATAAAAGATAAGATAAAAGATAAAAGATTTCTCTGTTAGTGAAACTGCACCGACAATAATCTATGATTTTTTCCATGGTTACAGGCTATAGAATATAGAATCCTACAGCCCGTGGACATGTCTTGTCTGTGACAAGCAGATCTCAGTAACGCTGAAAAATATCACAATTCTGACTTTTTTTCTCAGAATTCTGACTTTATAACTCACAATTCTTTATTTTTTATACAGTGGCGGAAACGAGCTTCCGTACATTTGCGCTGCACATACAAAAGAAAAACAATAAAAATATGTTATGCTGACGTTCGCTGGGGCCTTAAAAAGCATAACAGGATTCCAGGTGACCGCTTGAGTTGCCTCTTGAATGGCTCCACCTTCACTCCAACACAACTTTCATAATCACCCGAGTTCTGATCACCAACACCAGACAGCAATCACATTACTAATCAAGCACCACATAAATCCACACACCACTCTGCACTTCTTGTCCAAGCTTGACTATTCGAGTGGACTCGCTACTCTCAACATTTACCTGTGATACTTACCATTGTGAACTTAGCTGTGAACTCCTTGTTGGCTCCTTGTTGTTCTTTGTCTCCCTCAGATTCCCAAAGATCGTGTTTCTCGTGTCCTTCAGTGAGTTGTGGTTGTGGTCAACATCATTGTCATTGTCTTCGTCTGTCTATCTGTGGATACTAAAGGAAATAGAACTGGTCATTCATCTCATTCTATGATCTCAAACTATCTAAAGGATTCATTGCTCACCTCTTCATCTCCTCCTGTCTGTTGAACTCATTTTCATACTGCAAAATAAACTGTTATTGCTTTACTTACCATCTGACTTCCGTCCGCTTCATAACAGAAGCTTGGACCATAACCGTAATAATGAGTTCATCTGATCCCTTTCAGGAGCTTGTGGATTCAGTTCGCCAAGCAATTCTCACCACACCACCATCACCAAATCCACCACCATCCCCGGCACCGTCAGAGAATGTCAACAATGCTTCTTCGCCTACCTCTGTCGTATGTCCCATGGTCCGCACGACTCCCTTCTCTGGTGCAACGGGAAATTGCAAGGGATTTCTTCTCCAGTGCTCCATCACGTTCGCCACATATCCTAATGTGTATAATTCTGACATCTCTAAAATAGGATACCTAATCTCTTGTCTCTCAGGCACAGCACTAAGATGGGCGGAATTGATCTGGTATCAGGTGGGACCTGCCGTGAGCTCGTATGCTGCTTTTACACAGCATTTCATAATTCAGGTGCATAGATCAGGAAACATCAGCTGGTGAGGAACTATACCATTTTCGTCAAGGCTCGCTCAGTATTCAGGAATATTCTGTGAGATTTCACACTTTAGCCGCATCTAGCGGCTGGAATGAAAGATCTTTATTAACTACTTATCGTCAAGGACTCAAACCTCCTAATGATGTTGGTGCCTTATGATGATTCCATGGGACTCGAATGTTTCATTCAGATGACTACCCGTTGTGCTGCTTGCATCTCGACTTACTCTAACCCATTCATGAGCACTGGCTTTGCATTTTTTTCAAATTCAAAAATCCTCTTCCACTTGTCCCCGCTGCCACTGAAAAACTCAGAGGAGCCAAAGTATTCACCAAACTTCATCTACAAGTGTGTACTATTTAATCCGTATACGCAAAGTGGATGAGTGGAAAACTGCTTTTATCACTCCTACTGGCCACTATGAATACAGAGTGATGCCGTATGGTCTAGTTAACGTACCATCCGTATTTCAAAACTTTATGCATGAGATTTTCCACGACTACCTTCACCAGTTCATGATCATATACATAGACAACCTACTGATCTACTCCACGAACCTACCTGAACACCGTCAACAGGTGCTCCAACGTCTCAGAGATCATAGTTTGTATCTGAAAGCCGAAAAATGCACTTTCCATCAATCTTCTGTACAGTTTTTAGGATACCACATTGATCACACTGGAGTTGAGATGGATGAGGGCAAGGTGGAAGCCATTGTCAACTGGCCCATTCCCACAACTGTTAAAGCACTTAAAAAATTCCTGGTATTCTCAAATTTCTATCGACGTTTCATAGGCTATTACAGTACCGTAGCCAGCCCATAAACATCTCTTTTAAAAGGTAAACCCAAAACTCTAACCTGGACACCTGAAGCCACTCAAGCCTTCCAACAGCTGAAACAAGCTTTTACATCCACACCCATCCTCGTACATCCAGACCACAACTCCCATTCATTATTGAAGTTGAAGCATCTACTACTGGAGATGCTAAACGTCTAACACCTCGACAAGCCTGTTGGGCCCTATTCTTTACCAGTTTTCCATTTCATACAGACCCGGAACCAAGAATGTCAGAGCTAACGCACTTTCACAAATTCATTCTACTGAAGAGACTCAAGAACCCATTGAACCCATTCTGTCGGAAAAGATCTTTGTGAATCCCATCCAGTGGACGACACCTCCAGCCGCTTCAGATCCCGCACCTATAGCTCCGCCGGACTGTCCTCTGCATCTGAGGTTTGTTCCACCCACTGAACGCATTCCATTAATCCATTCTTCACATACCTCGCTGGGCACAGAGCATCCAACAGAACTCCACTCCTGCAAGATCGGTTTTGGTGGCCTGGGATGAAGAGGGTGCAGAGGTACGTGAGAGGGTGTCTTGAATGTGCAATGTCCAAGTCTCCTCGTTATCTTCCCTCAGGAAAACTCGTACCACTTCCCGTGCCTAACCACCCCTGGTCACACCTAGGAGTCGACTTTATAACGGATCTTCCATTATTAGAAGGTAATACCTGCATCCTGGTCATAGTGGATAGATTCTCTAAGTTCTGTTGATTAATTCCACTCCATGGCCTACCTACAGCATGGAACACGACAAAACTTCTGTTTGATCATGTATTCCGCTCATATGGTTTGGCTGAAAATATTGTTTCAGATAGAGGACCACAATTCATCTCCAGAGTGTGGAAAGCCTTCTTCCGTCTCCTAGGTGTGACCATCAGCCTCTCCTCAGGCTACCACCCACAGACCAACGGACAGATGTAGGCAGAGTATGCACAGAATTCCCTTCATCAAGCCACCACTGGACTCCCTCCATTCCAGTGCATACTCGGACTCCAGCCCCCACTATTCCCCTGGACAGGAGAACCCTCGGACGTTCCATCAGTAGATCACTGGTTCCGGGAGAGTGAGAGGGTCTGGGACGAAGCACATCAACATCTCCAGAGGGCAGTGCATAAGCAGGTATCCACAGCTGATCGTCGCCGTTCTAATGCTTCCTACCTTTTTAAGTCGGCCAAAAGGTATGGCTATCAACAAGAGATATTCACCTATGCCTGCCTTGTAAAAAGCTGAGCCCCAGGTATGTCGGTCCCTTTACCATCACAAAGCAGATCAATCCAGTCTGTTGAAACCTCACCACAAATCTCTTGTTCCCACAGAGCCTGGCCACGAAGAACCCCCTCCTCCTATGATCACTGAAGAAGGAACGATATACACGGTCAAAGGAATCTTGGATGCCCGGCGTCGTGGTGGTAAACAATATTTTGTGGATTGGGAGGGTTACGGTCCTGAAGAGAGGTCCTGGGTGTCTTGTGAGGATATATTAGACCCAACCCTGTTGACAGAACTTTATCGTTTTTCTTTGTCTCCCTCAGATTCCCAAAGATCGTCTTCATCTCCTCCTGTTTGTTGAACTCATTTACATACTACAAAATAAACTGTTATTGCTTTACTTACCATCTGACTCCTGTCCGCTTCATAACATAGTGATTTTCACAAGCTTTATTCTGTTGTTGGATTTTTATGTTTACTTATGTACCTTTGCCGACATTTTGAGTGTATATTGCCTGCGGAAATGTGTATGTAGTCACCTCTTTGTACACTTGCGTTGTTTATTTCAGCTCCTTCTGATGAACCTCAACCACATCAGAGCCAACTCAAGTTTTTACATGGAGCAAGTTTCTTGGTTTACAAAAAAGAATTGCATACAATATCCAATATCAAATGTCAGTATTCTCTTCCACCATCTTCTGAATTGTTGAAAATTGCGAATTTAGTTTTGTTGGGTTTAATATCATGCCACCTTTATACTCAAAAACATATATAGAGGATGCATTACATATGCATTACCTTATTCAAATTGTAAGTAGTGACTATTTTTGAGGGGTCACACACAGGCCTCTATTCGGGCTAATTCAGAGTTGTTTATGATCAAAGTTATACAACTACAAATTAAGTTACTTTGAGTGCAATATTTTTTACATTGAATGTCAAGTCTGTGTTTTAGCAAAAAAAAAGGGGGTGCTGAGTAGGAGTTATATGACATAAGCTAAACCGTTTACATCTCTGGTTTACCCCAAATAAAGATAAAACCTTACAGTAATATCACAAAATCATGTATTTCATAAGTATAATGTCAGTGAAATTTAGACAAGTCCAATTAATTCATAGACCATCATTGTCACGATTAGCTGGAGTTGCCAGCCTAGCTTACTGGTTGGTACTCCAGCGTCAGACTTTTATTCTGTGTTTTGTGTCTGTTTTCATTCATGGACTCGAACTCATGCCCCTGCCCTGCTCGTTTGTTGTCATGGTGTTTCATTGTTGTCTCCGCCCATCTGGTTTGTTACCATAGTAATTCATTGCAAGTCTCCACCCTCTGACCTAGTTTCCATCTGTATAAAGTCCCCGGATGTCTTTGTGTTGGCACGGATCATTGTATCAGTGGCGATTTCAGTGGAGACTGCAAGGGAACCTCAGCTATAATGTCACAAAATTAATGGTCAAATTATGTACTATTGTATTAACATTTTATTGACAAAAAATGCGTTAGAAAACGTTCATCTCAAAGACAAGTTTGTTCAGAATCAGTTAGATATAGCATGTCGGCTGACTTGATTTTCTGCTCATTGCATTCCCGTAGCGAGCATTTCCCCGTTGAAGCCCAGTGTCCATTGACTTCAGTGCCGCTGCTTTGAATGTTTTTTTCAGTGCTTTGAAACTAGACAGTCATTGGATAAATGCTGTGATTATGTCATGCCCACGGACGCTCAGCGTCTCTGGGGGTGAATGAGGAGCAAATGAGGAGTGGGCTGGCCTGGACTCTGAGCTTCTGTGCGATGATTGGAGGGTCTGTCGAAAGATTGCATCTCCTTTTGACTGACAGCGATTTTGTACTTTTAAAATTATTAGGAATCGCTGAAGCTATTCGTGCTCAGTCCCATCGCGGATTTCTCAAGTTCAGTCGAAATAAAACTGCTGCAACCTATTTCTTTATTTTTGCTTGGCGAGATTGCTTGATTTTCATCATACATTTCACACAATTATACACCACATTCCTTGTTTCACTTTTGCAGAGTTTAATATTTTTTTTAGATCGTTAATTCATTAATTCATTCATTCATTACTTTTAAATAAACAGACAATTTTATGATGTAGGCCGAAAATGAGCTTCCCCTATTTCACAGACCAGTAGCCGCCACTGAATTGTATGTATGGATATTTGTTTGGAATGTACTCGTTTCCATGTTCTTTGTTCTCTGTGTTTCCCTGACTTTGGATATATGGTTGCCGACCTTGCTTCCCTTGGATTATTGCCTCACCCTTCGGACTCCATCTTGGACACCATCTTGAAAATTACACCCTTCTAGTGGTCAAACTTTGGTAAACTTTTAGTATGTTATTAATGTTTGTATGAGACCTAATACAAACAAAAACAACTGAGAAACCTTTTGTTAGAATTTTTTAGGGTTAAGGGTGTTTTTTTGTTTTTTATGAAATAAAAAATGCAGTTGCCTAACCAGATTCCGGATATGCTATTAGCCTGCTATAACGTCAATAATCCAACAAAAGACAAGACAAACTGAATGGGCTTTTAAACAGGAAGACATTAGGGAGAAATCAAGACAGGTGGGGAGCACAGGTGGGACGGATAACTAATCAACTAAACAAGAACAAGAAAATGACCAAATAAGGAAAACACAGGAAGGACGAAAACGAAACCAAAACTAAACAGTGCAGACAGTAAACAAAACACAAGGCATGACACTAGGATACGTAGCTTTGTATTTCTGTCTATCACTCTCTGCTGTTTAAAATGATAATACATAACTTAACTCCCTCAATATTTCCTATAGTATAAATCAAACCTATTTGATTGTTCGCTTTTAATAAAAAAATAAAAAAAACAGCTCATTATTGCAGCTCATTAGCGTTCATTTGCCGGTTAGCTTGCGTTTCACTCGCAGATATTTTTTTATTTTTCCCTTTTATTTTTTCTCCATTTGATTTATTGTTCACACCGTTTCATTTATCGTTAAGCTCTGTTTTTCACAAGTTTCAAACAACAGTGGTAAGTGAATAATCCATCAATCTGTGACGGATCATCAGACTCGTGGGGATCCATTTTGCAGCGTAGTTTATTAACAGGGTCAAACAGGCAAAGGTCGATATCACAGCAGACAGTAATAGCAGGGATAAGGCAAAATCGTAGTCAGAATACAGGCAGGAAGTTCAGGGCAGGCGGTGAGAATCAAAGTCAGAATAACAGTCCAAATAACAACGAGAATAACAAACCAGGAAAACGCTCAGTAGTGACAGCCGGGGCAAATCAAGACTTCGTGTCCGACTGGTGAAAAGTCATTGTTTAAATAGGGGAGATAATAGTCAACATCTGGGATTGCATCAGCCAAGGTACAACGGTAAAAAGTGTCCGGACAGGAACGCTAATACTCTGGCGACGGTTCCCGCTGCTGTTGTCCGGAGAGAGCCACAGAGGTGCGGCTTGTGACACAATCACAGTGAGTATATGGCTGCTCCTTCTCTTGTTTTTTTTAGTTGCTATAATTTATAGCAATATTCTCAGCATTTGTCAGAAGGCAGGCTTTAAGTATAATTCGTTTGAAGTTATGGTGCTGCATGTAACATTATGTAACAGTACTATGTACTGGCTACTGTATACAGGCCACCAGGACACCATAAAGACTTTATTAAAGAGTTTGCTGAGTTAGTAGATTTTAATATCCATATTGATAAAGAAAAAGATGCGTTAGGATCCGCATTCTTAGATATTTTGAACTCTATTGGGGTTTGACAACATGTATCAGGACCTACTCATTGTCGAAATCATACTCTAGGTTTAGTACTGTCACATGGAATTGATGTTAATGGTGTTGATATTTTGCAGCAAAGCGATAATATCTCAGATCATTATCTAGTCTTAAGTAAACTCCATATAGATAAACCTGTAAAAAAAAAAACTGATGATGCAACCATACACTTTGTCTTTTCTAGCATACAGTTGCTCATTTGTGCTTAAGAAAGGTAAACGAAACCAGCTTGACTCTGTGGTATAATGAGCCCTAAAGAGAGCAGCCCAGAAAATGGAGCATAGCTGGAGGAAAACAAAGCTAGAATTGCTTAATTTAGATTAGCGTGAAAATACGCTAACTTACAGAAAAGCATTAGAAAAAGGATCTAGATCTGATTACTTTTTGTCTCTGTTTGAAGAAAATTCAATATATTCAATACAGTTACTAAATTAATGAAAAATAAAGCATCAACAGGTACTGACTCTCCACAAGATTACAGCAGTAATGACTTTATGCAATATTTTACTTTCAAGATTAATGCTATTAGAGATAAAATAGAAACTGTGCAGCTGTCAGCTACAGTATCGCATCAGTACTGCACTGTAGATGCCCTGAGGAAAATTTTTCTACCATTGGAGAGGAAGAATTGTATAAACTTGTTAAATCATCTAAACCAGGCTTCATCAAATCTTACCCTGGAGGTCCAATACACTGCAGAGTTTAGCTCCAACCCAGATAAAAAACTCACCTACCTGTGAGTTTCTAATGGTCCTTATACACTGATTAACATCCTCAGGTATGTGTGATTAGAGTTAGATCCAAACTCTGCAGTGCATTGGATTTGATAAAGCCTGATCTAAACCAACAACATGTTAGACCCTATTCCATCTAAACTATTAAAAGAGCTGCTTCCAGAGTCATATATCCTCTTTTGTCTATTATTAATTCACCATTGTCATTAGGATATGTTCCCAAAGCCTTGTTTAAAAAAACGCAACTTGACCCCAAAGATACAGACCAATCTCAAATCTCCCTTCTCTGTCAAAGCTACTAGAAAATGTAGTATCCCTTAAAAATCGTTTTACTTTTTAGAGAAAAATGGTATCTATGAGGATTTCCAGTCAGTATTTAGACCATGTCATAGTACTGAGACTGCTGTAATAAAAGTTACAAATGACCTGCTTCTATCATCTGATTGTGGTTGTGTCTCATTAGTGCTATTGGATCTCATCGGTTCAATTCGACACTACTGACCACAACATTCTCTTGAATAGACTAAAAAACACTATTGTAAATTGTAAACACTATATTAAACACTAAGTGCCTTAGCATGGTTTAAATCATACTTATCGGACTGCTATCAGTTTGTAGCAGTGAATGAGTACATATCATATTGATCACAAGTGCAATACGGCGTACCTCAAGACTTTTTACGCTCAGCTATATATTTCTTCTCAGCCATGTGAAACACACCAATTTAAAAAACTAAAGGAATGCATAGCTGATATAAAAAATTGGATGACAAGTAACTTCTTACTGTTAAATTCTGAAAAAACAGAGGTGTTAATTAGTGGACCTAAAAACCCCACATGTAATAATCTAGAACACACTTGATGGCTGCTGTGTCAGTTCTTCTTAATCAGTTAGGAACATAGGTGTGCTGTTTAATAGCAATCTTTCATTTGAACGCCATGTTTCTGGCATCTGTAAAACCATTTCAAGAACATATCTAAATTGCGTCCTATGCTCTCAACCTCAAATGCAGAAATGTTAATACATACGTTTATGACCTTGAGGTTAGATTATTGTAATGCTTTATTGGGTGGTTGTTCTGCACGCTTGATAAATAGACTAAAGTTGGTTCAAAATGCAGCAGCTAGAGTCCTTATTCTAGAACCAAGAAGTATGAGCATACTGTATTAGGTTCTGTCAACACTGCACTGGCTCCCTATCAAACATTGTGTAGATTTTAAAATCTTGTAAATTACTTATAAACCCCTGAATAGCTTAGCTCCTCAATACTTGAGCAAGCTCTTATAACATTATAGTCCTCCACGTCTTCTGCATTCTCAAAACTAATAATAGCTAGAATATCAAAATCTACTGCAGGTGGCAGATATTTTTCCTATTTGGCATCCAAACTCTGGAACAATTTACCTAATAAGGTTTTTCTTTTTCTCCATTCTCTCATGAATGGGGTTTTGGTTCTCTTCATTATACATTACCATCACTCGATTCTCCTATTTTATAATGTTCAGTGCTTTGCTACAATCTGTATTCTTAAAAGCGCTATATAAATAAAAGTGATTGATTGATTGATTGATAGCAGGGCCTATTGTAACATCAGGGGCAATCGTAGGGGGGGTGTTGGGGGGTAGTATTCTAAGAGCCTGGCGATAAGGGGAACACAATCATGATTTTTAATAAGGGGGACCTCCATCTCAGAATGCGACTGAGGGGAATTCGTAACGCAATATGTATGGACAGGGAACACACCAGGACCAAATCAAGACATCAATCAGATAATATATTTCCAGGTATTTGTCCAGTTTTTGTACTTAAACACAATAAACAATATTGTGAGTAGGATTTTTTTCTTCTGTTTCTCAGCCAATGCCTCTGTTGCTAATTCCAAAACGTCATTTTAGACCTATGTAGATCCGAGGCAGTTTATTACTAAGTTATGAGAGAAAGAGAGAGAGAGAGAGAGATGTGAATTATCTCTGTGTGTGCATCTCTCAAAAGTGTTCGGCTAATGTCTTGTTACTAATAGTGAAACATTTAGCTAATTTTCATTTTGTTGATTTTAAGTTGACGTTACGAATAAAGTTGTCAGAGTAGCGCTAACAACATCAGTGTGTATGTTAATGTGTGTGCAAAATGTGTGTGTCTGTGAAAGAGAAATAGACTATGGCCCAGTTTCACAGGCAGGGCTTAGCTTACGCCAAGACTAGGCCCTACTTAAATTAAAATGTTTAAGCAGCTTTTATAAAAAATAACTTAGAAGAAAACATTACATTATATAATAAAACATACTTTTGTGGCAAAAAAATGGAAATGATCTGTAATTTCTATCATATTTATTACTATATTTTTTTCTTTGGCCACTGTTGTTGTGGGCTTTGGTTATTTTGCTGTTCTAAGACCTTTGAAGTAATATAGAAATAATTTGGCAAAGCAATACGGTCAAGTTGAAAACTTATCACTAACAGAACCTGACTGATAAAAAAGAAATAAGCAGCCACCAAATAGATACACCCATACTAAAAATATCAAATATTATTTTAAGGCAACAGATATGGTAACAAAATAGTCATTGGCATTGTATTACATTACAATGTATGTGACATCTTGCCCCAACCTATGACAATAACCTAGTCCATTATTCCTTATAAAATTTGACTGCCAGGGTAGTATTTTGTGTTTACATGTTCATCCAAAAGCCAATTAACATGATACGTAAGGTTTTAATTTGAGGTTAGTTTTTTTTCTCTCTCACTTTTTTTAAGCAGTTTTAACTGTTTTTAAAATGTCTGAAGCTAAAAAACTAACTACAAGCTTTTGGTTTAACTTATGGCGGTTGTGATACATCCTGTGTGACAACTGGTCAAAGCGTCTTGTATCTTCTATAAGGTCTAAAGAGAACAGAATACAGTCTGTGGTGATATCAAGGTAGAGTTCCAAAACCAACGTCAGTTATGACTTCTGAGGGGGAGGGGGAGAGGGGCAACGGCACGTTGCAAGTATAATGAATGCCATGCAAACTAAGTTTTTACTTTGCATATATTGTCAAACCACTGTGCACAGCTAAAAATACAGACAGCTACATATTGGTCAAACGTTGACCTGGTGATGTCATAATAAAAAGGAGGGCAGTAAAAGAAATATAATTATACATGCAATTAATTTATAAATAACCATTATGATGACAATATTATCCATCTTTTGTCCCTACTGCAGCATTAGTCAAATGTAAAGTGTACTGAAGCATGTGAACAAGAAGCATTCACGTTGGCAAGTACCTTCTTTAAACTAATGCAAGTTTACTGCTAGTTAATAGCTTCAAATGCAAGCACAAATACAGAGATATATGCTCTGAATGTTTGGAGGATGATTCTTATCACACCAGGATACACAGAAGTGAACACTAGCTTAAACAATGGAAAGATTTTTAAATGTAAAATATATGAAAATGAAATGCAAAATCCATCTTAAAGGGTTCCAAGGTCACGAATAGCGACCAATTAATGCAAATGATGGGTGCCGACATCTGATATGATTTAATACTTGTGTGCAGAATGAAAACACTGCCTTGAATAAAAAAGAGCCAGAGTCTCCCCCTGGTGGACATTAAGCATAGAAGAATTTGCAATTAATGGATCTCTATCTTTATTGCTGTGAATGCTGTTGTTTTGACTATATCCATGGCATAATCATAGTTCTAAGTTTATGGGTATTTTGAAAACGTGTGTAAATAAACATAAAAAAGTATAATCTAAATGATAATTATATATATATATATAATTTCTCATAATTTTGTTTGATGGTCTAGGGCTTTTTTATTGGGTCTGTGTAAATGCACTTTACTTTAGCGCTATGACTAACCTTTCTCTGTCGCTTAACTGGAATCTACTGAAGCTATCCTTTACGCTACCAAAGATCTTTAAAAGTACCCTAGCTTTGGCTTTGCAGTGGTGGGGAAGAAATTTGCAATATATAAAATTATTTAATTATTGTATTTTTTTTTTTTTTTAGCATTGCTAGTGTTGAAAAACATTAACTATCTAATTATTTGAGAAAACATGTTAACTGGAACAGAGCGCATGTAGTAAATGCTATTACATTTAGTGTGCAGTTGATTTACAGTATACACTGAGACCTGTTTTATAAAAGACACAGAATATATTTCGCCATCTAGTGGTGTGCATTGTCATTTCGAACATTTAAACATGTTAATTGCATGTTGAAATATTTAACACATACTCAGGTGACCAGATTTATGAAATGTAAACCAGGGACATTTTGTACATGTGTTTTTTTGTTTGTTTTTTGTTTGTTTTAATATAATAATAATCGTCATCATCTAAAGTAAACTAAAACGTCTTATTTTAATAGAAGACTGCAGTGTTGCCTGTTAACAAGGTGGCCTATTTGAACGTTCTCTTGTCCCAACTCATCACATATTGCTGCTTGGTCAGGACACTTGGCTTTTTGATACACATTTTCAATGTGCAGGTCCCACGTTGCAAGATTTTAAAATCTACACAATGTTTGATAGGGAGCCAGTGCAGTGTTGACAGAACCGGGCTAATATGCTCATACTTCCTGGTTCTAGTAAGGACTTTAGCTGCTGCATTTTGAACCAGCTGCAGTCTATTTATAAAGCATGCAGAGCAACCACCCAATAAAGCATTGCAATAGTCTAGCCTCGAGGTCATAAACGCATGAATTAACACATTCTGCATGGTTGAGAGCATAGGTTGGAATTTAGATATGTTTTTGAGATGGAAAAACACAGTTTTACAGATGCTAGAAACATGGCTTTACAAACGAAAAATTGCTATCAAACTGCACACCTATGTTCATAACTGATGAAGACGTATTGACAGAGCAGCCGTCAAGTGTTAGACAGTGTTCTAGATTTTTATGTGTGTGGTTTTTAGGTCTGATAATTAACACCTCTGTTTTATCAGAATTTAATAGTAAGAAGTTACTTGTCATCCAATTTTTTATATCAGCTATGCATTCTGTAATTTTTTTAATTTGGTGTGTTTCACCTGGCTGAGAAGAAATATATAGCTGAGTATCATCAGCATAACAGAGAAAGCTAACACCATGTTTCCTAGTAATATCTCCCAAGGGTAACATGTAAAGCCTAGTACTGAGCCTTGAGGTACTCCGTATTGCACTTGTGATCGATATGATACATCTTCATTCACTGCTACAAACTGATAGCAATCAGATAAGTATGATTTGAACCATGCCAAGGCACTTCCACTAATGCTAACAGAGTGTTCTAGTTTATTCAAGAGAATGTTGTGGTCAATAGCTTCAAACGCAGCACTGAGATCCAATAGCACTAATAATGAGATACAACCACAATCAGATGATAGAAGCAGGTAATTTGTAACTCTAATTAGAGCGGTCTCAGTACTATGATACGGTCTAAATCCTGACGAGAAATCCTCACATATACAATTTTTCTCTTAAGAAGGAGTATAATTGTGAGGTGTCACGTCTTCAGCCGCTACTGATCCCAGGTCAGGTTCATCCCCACGTTCACAGTCACCTGAATTTTAATTGAAAACACCTGAAGGCGATTATACCCAGCCTTTATATGCAAGCAACTCAGTGCCTTCCTTGTCAGAGATTGAGGTAACAACCATTGCCTCTTCTCTTGATTCTTGAACCTAACACTCTCTTTATGCCACAGAGAATCCTTTTTCTTGTTGAAGCTGTAAGGAAGCTGAGTTTCAAAAACCTGTGAACCAAAGAGGATCGTAAGAGACTATACCTTTTACTCACCTGCACCGTGCATGTATATTCCTGTAAAGCAATGTGGATTTTAAGATGCAATACCTGGTACTCACCTGCAATGCTTGGTTAAGAAGCCTGAGGTCCCACGAGTATCGCGAGATATTAACCCTTTCTCACCTGCTCTACTTACCTGTGTGACACTGTTCAGTTTCCCAGCTCCTGTTGCCATCCTGGGACTATACTGGGACTTGCCGTATATTACCTGCCACACTCACCTGAATACCCACTGCCTCGACATCCTGGACCTGGAACCTTATTCACCGGAAACCCTCAGATAAGTGACTGTGAGAATACTAACCTGCTTTTCTGCGCTGTGTTCAGGCAAAGCCGCGGATCCTAAAGGGAACTAAAGGAGAACTAGATGAGAAAAGGACCTGATTGAACTATTCACCCAGCACGATCTGCACTAAACGACATTCACAAAGAAAGACGATCCAGAGAGAACTGGAGATATGGAGATTACTAGTGTCTTTTTGAGTTCATTATCCTCACCTCACTTGATTAACTCCATTCCTTTTGGACAATAAATATTTTGTTTGATTCACTACTCCAGTCTTGTGGTTCCTTCAAGCAGAGTGTTACATGAGGATACTACCTTTTCTAGTATCTTTGACAGAAAAGGGAGATTTGAGATAGGTCTGTAACTAAATCTTTGGGGTCAAGTTGCGTTTTTTTTTTTTTTTTAATGAGAGGCTTAAGAATGGATAGTTTGAAGGCTTTGGGGACATATCCTGATTTAGCATGTCTACAACCAAATTTTCTTAGGGTGTACTTACACTAGGCATGGTTGCTGTGAACCGGGCCAGATTACGATTGTCCCCCCCTCCCCCTCTGGCCTGCACTCACACTTGCACATATGATTTTAGCAAACGTGCCGGAGCACGCTTACGTCATTATGGTGAGGCAGTTTCAGGATAAACCGGAAGAGCGGCGCTCTTACTGGACGCTAGTGATGGGATTTATGGCTCTTTGAGGGGATCCGAATCTTGGTGATTTGTTCCTTCCAAAGAGCTGTTCAAAAGTACAGCCTTTCCCTCTATAACTGTTCTGTCTCACGGAGGAGTTAAATTTGGGTGCATCTGTGAGAAACGCACACAAGAACGACAGAAAGACTCCTCCCTCCAGCCGCGACTCGGCTCCCATCGTTCATGTTTATGAGCCGTTCAAAAGAATCGGTTTGTTCACGAACGTCACAGCTCTACTGGACGCGACGGAGTCCATCGCTCTGTTTACTTTGTGGATAGTAATTTTGAGTCGTTTGGTCCGCGGTGGTCCACAGCTTTCTTACAGCTTATTGTTAAACAAACATTGCATCTCTGCTGTAGACCGAAGCGACCTTTTCTCCACTATGTTTGTTTTGGAGCGTCGCAAAAACGTGACGTTGCGCGCTCTGTTCCGTGCTTCAGCATGGTTAGCGCTCACACTACATGCGAACTGCGCCAACTGAACCGTGCTCTGGCACACCTCTTCCAACCGGGCCAGGTATGCCTAAACGTACCGCGCATGGGCATGTTTCAGAGCACTCAAACTGGTCAAACGCACTCGGGCACGGTTCAGACTGCCTAGTGTGAGTACACCTTTAGATATTTTCTGACTTAAAATTTTAATCATTCCCAGTTACTGTGGATACAGAAAGTTGTAACAATTAGCTGGATGTGCCAGCCCAGCTCTGGAGATGGCGCTCAGCGAGCTATCTATGTTTTGTGTTTGTTATCTTGGACTCATGTAAACTCATGTCTCCACCCCGCTCATCAGTTGTTATGGTATTTCATTGTTGTATCCGCCCACCTTGTCTGTTGTCATGACCACTGATGTAACTCTGTGTTTCGTGTTGGATTTACTGGTATCGACCTTTGCTACGGACTGTTGACCATGTCTTCGCCTTTGCCTCTATTACCCCTGTTTACTGTTGCCAACATCGCCTGTAAAACTCTGAGCCTGGATTTAAATAAAGCTTTGCAAATGGATCCGCATGTTTCCCGTCTCTTCCCTGACACCCAGCGTGACAAAAGTACTCAGACTCCCTTAAATGTTTTACTCTTTGTTATATTGCAGCCATTTAAGTTGATTTTTTTCCCTCATAAATGTACACACAGCACCCCACATTGACAGAAAAATTGTTGAACGTTTTGCAGATTTATTAAAAAAAACTGAAATATCTCATGGTCCTAAGCTGTGACACTTAAATATTTAACTCAGGTGCTGTCCATTTCTTCTGATAATCCTTAAGATGGTTCTACACCTTTATTTGAGTCCAGCAGTTTTTGATTATACTGGTTGGACTTGATTAGGAAAGCCACACACCTGTCTACTGTATACTGTATACAGTAATATACAGATCTTACAGCTCACAATGCATGTCAGAGCAAATGAGAATCATGAGGTCAAAGGAACTGCCTGAAGAGCTCAGCGACAGAATTGTGGCAAGGCACAGTTTTGGCCAAGGTTACAAAAACATTTCTGCTGCACTTAAGGTTCCTAAGAGCACAGTGTCCTCCTTAATACTTAAATGGAAGACGTTTGGAACGACCAGAACCCTTCTTAGGGCCTCCAGAGTGCTCAGGACCTCAGACTGGGCCGAAGGTTTACCTTCCAACAAGACAATGATAAGCACACTGCCAAAATAACAAAGGAGAGGCTTCACAGCAAATCTGTGACTGTTCTTGAATGGCCGAGCCAGAGCCCTGACTTAAACCCAATTGAGCATCTCTGGAGAGACCTAAAAATGTCTGTCCACCAATGTTTACCATCCAACCTGACAGAACTCGAGAGGATCTGCAAGGAGGAATGGCAGAGGATCCCCAAATCCAGGAGTGAAAAACTTGTTGCATCTTTCCCAAAAAAACTCATGGCTGTATTAGAGCAAAAGGGTGCGTCTACTAAATACTGAGGAATATACTGCAATAAATACTGAATACTTAGGACCAGGGATGTAACAGTATCAAAATTTCACGGTACGGTAATACCTCGGTATGAATGACACGGTACGGTGTTTATTGAATCATTTACATAAAAAACAAAACTAATTGAGAGGCTCAAAAAAAGTGCCAGAAGTGTATATTAAACAGTTTACATGAACACTGAACATATCAATAGCACACACATTAGCCATCTATCTGTAAACACTGAAACAGGAACTTATTACAAAAAATTATTAAACCTTCCACAAATCCGATTTAAAACCTGCTTTAGATTGCTAGATGATGCCATATATCAATGTGCATATTCATTACATCAGTGCATACATATTATCTTGCTTCTGTGGTCATATAATGTTATTCAATGCACCCTAATTCTCAATATAACTGTTTTCACTGATATTTTTAATGGTTTCTGTTGTCAGAAAAACGGAATGAATATGAAAGTAGTGTTAATTGGTGCCTTATTTGATTTTGAGTTATGACTATATTCTGCTCTTGCCTGCTCTGTTTAAGGAGGACCCGGGGGGCTGTTTGAAGTTGAGGTGAGCCCTGAACAGCTGACTACAGTGTGTGAAACACAATCTAATCAAAGCACTACACTTATTGTACATTTTGTTATTCAGATGATTTTAATGCAAAAGTTTTTTGTATGTTGATCTAATCAAACACACCTGCCTTTAATTTTCAAGCTATCCTGAAAACCTTATGTAGTTGATTCATGTATGTTTGATTAGAGTTGGAGATGAACTTTGCAGAACAGTCGATTTCCAGGAGCAGGATTGGGCACCCTTAAAATTTAAGAGAGAATTGTTTAATTTCAATTCATGGCTAAAAGTATTTGAGCTATTGTATGACATTATCTAAAATTTAACACGTTTTGCATGTCTCCCTTATTTAGATCATGAACTCTTCATCAATGAACTGTGCTCTGACTGACAGTGTCTCTACACAGAACAATCATTCACAGATTTACACTACTTCCTGTCACTGTAAGTCAATATTCTGTATTTCTGGGTATCTTTCAGGTCTAGTTTCAGTTTATATTGTTTTTTAAATCCTTAAAAAAATTTGAATATGCTGTTGACATTAAAAGTTAACGATCTGTCCTAAATAGAACTAAAAGTTGTTCCCCTATGATTATGAACAAAAAAGCCTCCTTTGGTGCTATAAAGAACCTATGTATGCTCATAGGGCTGCATTTTAGTTTATTTAAAAACAAAAGCGTAAAACAGTAATATTGTAAAATATTTCAGCTTATACTTGTAATACCTGCTTTCTATGTGAGTCAATTTAAAAAATAATTTTATTCCTGTGCTGGCTAAGCTAAATTTTTAGCAGTCATTACTTTTGTCTTTGTTGTCACATTATTCTTTAGAAGTCATTTTAATACACTGCTCAAGAAATGTTTATTATAGATTGTTATCAATACTGAAAACAGTTATAATATTAATATTTTTGTAAAGAATAGAGAGTTTAGAATGGTAGCATTTATTTGGCTTAGAAATCTTCTGTACTACAATAGCTCCCTTTACTACAATCAATTTAATGCATTCTTACTGGAAAAGAAAATGTTACTTGATTACAGGGCTACTGTTACAATACGGAGACGGCATTCGGATTCAAATGCAGATTGTTTTGTTACTAGACAGAGTGAGACAGGCAAGGCCGAATGTAAGCAAACAGGGTTATCCGAGGCAGAGACAGAAGAGAATGGTAATGAGGTGGGGGCATGAGGTTGTGTAAATGAGTCCATGAATCAAAACAAACATAAAACACAGAGAGTTCGCTGGGCTGGCACATCCAGCTGACTGTGACAGCTTGTGTGTGTGTGTATATATATATTATACCAGGACACTCTCTTCTTCAAAATGCACATATTTCAAGCTTGTTGCATTATTTTATAAATATTGTAATGCTGTATTTGTTTATTCCCTGGTTTTTAAACATGCATTTTATATGCTGCTGAAATAAATAAATTAAAATGTTTTGAAAGTGGGGTTTATTTTGTTTCTCCGTAAGCCAATTAAAGCCAAAAAGTTCTATCTTGGTCTCATCAGACCAGAGAATCTTATTTCTCACCATCAGGTGTTTTTCTTAGCAAACTCCATGTCTTGCACTGAGGAGAGGCTTCCGTCAGGCCATAAAGCCCCGACTGGTGGGGGGGACAGTGATATTTGAGTTCTTCTTTACTTCTCTCACCAAGGCTTTTCTTCCCTGATAGCTCAGTTTAGCTGGGCGGCCAGCTCTAGGAATGTCTTCCATTTAAGCATTATGGAGGCCACTGTGCTTTTAGGAACCTTAAGTAGAGCATTTTTTTTTTTTTTTGTAACCTTGACCAGAGGTGTGCCTTGCCACAATTCTGTCTCTGAGCTCTTCAGGCAGTTCCTTTGACCTCATGATTCTCATTTGGTCTGACATGCATTGTGAGTTGTAAGGTCTTATATAGAAAGTTGTGTGGCTTTCCTAATCAAGTCCAATCAGTATAATCAAACACAGCTGGACTCAAATGAAGGTGTAGGACCAGTTATATTTCGGTTTTTCTTTAATAAATCTGCAAAATAAGTTTTTCTGTCAATATGGGGTTCTGTGTGTACATTAAACTTAAATGATTTAGCAAATGGCTGCAATAAAACAAAGAGTGAAAGATTTAAGGGGGTCTGAATACTTACTTACTTCCGTTTCCACTGTATATTATTTTTGAGTTAAAATATGCTTTTATCCCCTAACCACTTTTCAAAGTCAGAACTCGGGTGGTCTGTGTACCTCAGCCGGCTCTGGTGCTTCTGGCAATACCAAACCTGGTTTACCAGGAGTGCTGTTTCCTGTCCAGTCGGTTCACCCATCCTAGCGGCTTCTGTTCCACCTGTGATGGGTTCCACTATCACATCACTATCACATCTTTCACCACTCTCTGCTCAGTAACTATAACTCATTGTAATTTCATGCCATCACAATAACAGCTCCAATTATACTCCACGTTGTGGTCATACCGCCCTCCTGGTCAACTAGGCACTTTCCTAGATGAGCTGGATGGACTGCTATCTTCATTCCAAGAGGATGGCACTCCACTTTTAGTCTTTGGTGATT
>JAUMHP010000038.1:815581-826266 GCA_032361065.1 Enteromius trimaculatus | reverse complement strand
CCCCAGACAGCTCGCCAAATTTGCGCTTCATTCCATTCTACTAAAACGATTACCAGTAAACGTGAACTCTTGAAATGAAGCTATATTTATGAGCTTCGAATAAACTTTAAAATTTGGCATTCAAACCAATTGCAGTCAAACAGCAAACAAAAATTATTTAAATTTTTCTAAACATGAAAAAGCATACTATGTTTATCACCTTCTTGTGTTTATCTTGTCTAAATGTTAGCTATTGTTTTTCAAGGAAAGTTTGTCAGCTACAGAAAGCTATGGAAATTATAATTTAGTAGCGATAGTTATAGTGTAAAACTACACCAGACGGGAACGGCAAGTAGTTGCGACACGAGTTGCGACAAGTTGCGTCAAAGCACATAGATCATGTTATACTGTAATCAGTCGTTCAATACTCGTGCTACAGGTTGACAAACGGATATAGAAAGCGCACTTTGATATATCTAGTGGAGAGGCATTAGGATGTTTTGCAAGTTTCAGCACTTACATCTTTGTTGAACTCGCCATAACCAAACGCCCCCCAAACAAACGCCAGCTCAGTGTCCCCCTTTCAAAAATATTGCTTCCAGGGCCCCCCGATACTCTCCGAACGCCCCCGTTGAGAAACACTATTCTATATGATCAACATGCACATCCTGTTGCTAAAGCAGATGAATAACCTGTATAAGGTGCAGGTGGTCTTCAGAACATGACAGCTTTTCCAGTTCAGAGTTTCTAGTGTTCAGTTTAGCGATCTCCATCTCCAGCTCTTTAATGAGGCTTCCTACACGTTTCTCTTCAGTTTTCTGAGAGTGTTTCATCTTCTTGAGCAGTTCAGACCTGCTCCTCTCAATAAATTGCTGAAGTGCAGTGAAGACCTCAACACTGTATGCCATCTCTCTTTCTGTGTTCTCCTGAAACAGAAAAAGCACATAAAGGCTTGTGAAATGCACTTTGTTAAGCTAATAGAATGAGATAACTGAACACTAGGTGGAAGTTTTATCATCTGTTTTAACACGATTACTAGTTTAAAGGTGCTCTATGCAATGTTGCAGGATTTTAGCTCGGTTTTATTTTTATCTCAAACCGTATACATCACCCCTTGATTGTCTTGCTGTCTGCCCTCTGAATACATTGGGAAAAAACCCGCTTTTGAAAGGCAACACAGAGGCTGCAATACTGAAAGAAACATTTTGGGCACCACAACAAAAACAAACTTTGGCCAAACAACCGGCAAGAAGATTGGTTGGCCGAATTGGTTGGCCGAAGTTTGTTTGTGCGCGATAAACCCCACCTCTTCTTGCCGATTGGTTGGCCGAAGTTTGTTTTTGTTTGGTGTACGTCCTGTACTCATAGTGTTTTGCAAGATCGCATAGAGTACCTAAAGGCCTATAACTGATGTCACCTTTGTATTGTCTGCAAAGAACAATGTTTTGTGCAAAATTACAATTAAAACTGGTCATTTGGAACTGGTAATTGTATAATTTATCATTTACTTTTGATAAAAAAACACTTAAAAAAAATGTATATATAAAAAATTTGAAGGCTCTTACTTTATTTAGTTTTACAGAGTGTCTGAGTTCCTCAACTTTACTCCATCTCTCCATAATCATCCGCTTCAGGTCAGACTGTGTCTTTAATAACTTAGTCTAAAAGAGAGAAAATGTGAGCACAATTTTGTTTCATAAAAATCAGAGCCGTCAATGCAAATTTTTGCTTTTTTAAAATGTTTAATGTAAAAAGTACAATTATACCCACATCCCAGTATTATTTTGATGACGTTCATGTATAAGTAAATATTAAAAAAGAATTTAACCCAATAAAAAATTAAATAACATTTAAAAAAACACAAGGAAACCAAGGGAAACTCTTTCTTGTATTGTTGTACAGTACATTCTATACCCAGTTAAGATGAATTTACTTAAAAAACTTAAGGAAACTGGTTACCCTAAAAACTTGAAGTAACATTTACTGGAAAACTTAATGTAATCATTACTTAAATAAAACACACTGATAATGTGTGGCCAGGGATGGTGAGGGATAGGTAGTGGTTGACGCAAACCCGCAGGATATTGTCTAGATGATTTGGCGACTTGACAGACAGCACAGGCTTTAACAAAGTTGATGACATCGGCTGATAGATTGGGCCACCAGAACCGGTTGGTGGTTAGGTCAATGGTGGTGAGGATGAGGTATAGAAGGCGGTCCCAGAGGATCTCATGGACATAGACCCTGTCAGGGAGACACTCCGGGGGAGGTGGTTCGGTGATTTGAGCGTCAGTAATGTCCCTCAAGATATCCCATTGAACGGGTGCTATGATGATGGTTGATGGAAGGATATGTGATCAAACTGTCGAGATAGGCTTTGACATTCTTGGACCCAGGCCGGTAAGTATTCTGAAAGTTGAAACGAGAGAAGAACAATGACCAGCGGGCCTGACGGGCATTGAGTCTCTTGACGGATCCTAGATACTCTAAGTTCCAGTGGTCTGTGAGAACAAGGAATAATTCTTTCGCTCCCTCCAGCCAGTGCCTCCACTCCTCGAGTGCTGCCTTGAGTGCCAGTAACTCTCTGTCTCCCACATCATAATTGCGTTCTGCCTGTGTTAGCTTGCAGGAGTAGAAGGCACAGAGGAAGAGTTTAGCGGGATTGCCTTGTCGTTGGGAGAGTATGTCCGGTGTTGGAGGCGTCTACCTCAACAATGAATTGTCTTTCGGGTTCAGGGTGTCGAAGGATAGGTGCTGAGGTGAATCGGTCTTTGAGCTCTTGAAAGGCCCTCTCACTTTCAGCGTTCCAGGGAAGGCTTTTTACTCCTTTTCGGATCATAGACGTTAGTGGAGCAGCGACCTTGCTGAAGTTTCTGATAAACCTCCAATAGAAGTTTGCGAACCCTAAGAATCTTTGATGTTCCTTCAAATTGTGTGGTTTGGGCCAGTTCACGATGGAAGTAACTTTCCTTTCATCCATAGCTACCCCATCCGGGCCAATGATGTATCCCAGGAATGATACCTTGGTCTGGTGGAACTCGCATTTAGAGAGTTTGGCATAGAGTCTGTGTTCGATGAGTTTGTTGAGGACTGTGCGGACATGTTGAATGTGAGTGTCCAGGTCTTTGGAGTAGATTAAGATGTCGTCGATATAGACTATGACGAATTGGTTTAGCATATTTCTGAAGATGTCGTTCACTAAAGTTTGAAACACAGAGGGACTATTGGATAACCCGAAGGGCATAACAAGATATTCATTGTGCCTACTAGAGTTTAAGGAGGCTGTTTTCCACTCGTCTCCTTCTTGTATTCGAATCAGATTGTAGGCACTACTACGTAGGTCTACCTTGGACAAGTAGCGGGCTGATCAAAGCTTTTCCAGGACTGTGATTTCATTCAAGGCTCGGTAATCAATGCAGGGTCTGAGACCTCCGTCCTTTTTCTTAACGAAGAAGAAGCCTGCTGAGGCTGGAGAAGTGGATGGTCGTATGAAGCCCTTGGCTAATTCCTCCTTGATGTATGTGTCCATGCTCTCCGTTTCAGGCTGAGACAAGGGGAAAATACAATTGATGTGCACACTTTGAATAGGCCTTTTCATCTGGGGTAGACAGTGTGAGTGGCCAAAGGTAGACCATTGAGTGATCTGGTGCGTCCTCCACGAGAAGTTTTGGTTGTGTAGTTCAAGCCAGGGTAGGCCGAAAATGAGTAGGTGGTCAGGTGAATAGATGACATGGAAGCGGATACTCTCAGAGTGTAGTGCACTGGTGAGTAGGTTGAGTTCCTGGGTCTGGGCAGTTATTCTCACTTACCCTATGGGTTGGCAGTCGAGGGCTGCCATGGTGGGTGAACATGTAAAGAGAGGAAGAGAATGTTTAGATGCAAATTCTTCATCTATAAAATTCCCCGCTGCCCCTGAATCAATGAAGGCTCTGGTTATGATCTTGTGATTCTGATTAACAATACACACATCAATCCTCATGGCTGAAGTTAGCGAAACGGCACTCACCCGGTAAGTAGTAGAGCGGGGTGGTCGAACTGGACAGTTGGCCCGGATGTGTCCCGCTGTGCCGCAGTACATGCAGAGATTGTTGACCAGTCTCCATTCCCGTTCCGCAGAGGTGATGTGTGCTGCCCCAATCTGCATGGGTTCCACGGTTGAGAGGTTTGAACTGTTAGTAGATGGAGCTGGCGTGCGGCTATGACAGCGTAAGCGAAGTATGTGGTCGGTTTCGAATGGCCATATCCATGAAGTGTTTTTTCCTCATCGCGACCAGTGAGTTCAGTTTGGAGGTCCTCCTGGAGGGCACGGCGATAGAGAGATTTTAGTGGGTCGCTGTCCCATCCTGTCTGAGCGGCTAGAGTGCGGAATGTGGTGATGAATTCAGCAGCAAATTAGGTTTCCTTGTTTGAGGGTGAGAGGTTCGTCCTTAGCGTCCTTCCCATCTGCAGAATGGTCGAAGACCTCTCTGCATTGGCAAAGAAAGCTGTGATAAGAGGGGAACGCCATACGTCTACCTTTTCACAAGGCCGTGACCCAATCCAACGCTTTTCCTGAGAGGAGGGAGCATACTAAAGACACTTTGCTGTCATCCAAGGCAAAACAACTTGGTTGCTGATTCATGTAAATCTCGCAATGTAAAAGAAAACCTTCGCACTTGCTTAGGCGCCATTGTATTTCTCCGGGAGAGCCAGCCAGGCCAGGTTGACAACAGTCGGAGCCGGGGAGGTGCAGGAGGAGCGGGTGTGCTGACTTCTTGACTTAGTGCAGTGACGGCGGTGGTAAGAGCTTAAACTGAGTGTGTTAGGTCCTCGGTGAGCTTAGTTAGGTTCTCAAGCTGTTGTTGATGAGTACCCAAAACAGACGCTTGACGACTTACTTCTCCCACAACCTGGTACAAAGCTGCTGGATCCTGAGAAGGCAAAGTCTTCTGTAACAGATCACTGGAGTCATCCGGATCCATTTGCAAGCTTTATTAGAATGGTCAAAACAGGCGAAGGTCAAATCACAAGCAGACAGTACTTTCAGAGACAAGGCAGAAAATCGTGGTCAAAAAACAGGCAAAACAGTTCAGGGCAGACAGCAAGAATCAATAATCCAAAGACAGGCAAAAAAGGTCAGCGAGAATCAATAATCAAGATAAACAGTCCAAAATCAAACCAGAGTACAATACTAGAAAAATGCTCAGAATTATCACCGGAGTAAATAAGACTTTGCGTCAATCTACAGTAGCATCCAATCGCCGCTTATAAAGGCCAGATAATGATGAACACCTGGCGGAACTATTGGCCCAGGTATGTGGGATAAAGAGTCCGGGTAGGAACGCTAATACTCAGGCGATGATGGGCAGTAATGGGCGTGTCTATTCGTGACGTGGAGGAGATAGTGTTCAGTGAACAGCTGAGCAGTGCAACAGAAGATAAAAACCAAAAGAGTAAAATGTCTGCGGCACGATAAGGCAAGAAGTATGACCCGTGTATTGTTTCTGCTATCCAGCGCTACAGAGAACTCATGGAGTGGAAGGCCTGCGATCGGACCCCGAAGTTGTTTTAATTCTTCTTGATAGGTGAGTTACACTGGACATGATAAAGCAACCGTTGAAAATCATTTGAGACTTATGCATATGTAATAAACAAAACGTGGCAAGTTTTCTATCAGAGACTTGTCTCCCCGCTCGCATCCCATGTACGTTAGCATCACTGATTATAATGACTTATATAGTATTTTGTCATGCCACTCGTGTCCCATGTAGACGGTGTAACATTGGTACTGCTTTGTTTCACAGTCAGAACTAGTTGACTGGGTTGCTAAAGCTACGTATATGGGGGGTCGGATCTATCAAAGGGACAAGACCCTTTTGGGGTATGGGCAGTGGTGGTTCTACACGTAGGCCATGTCCCTGGCCACCCCTTTGGCCCCCCTGTGCTGACCAAATAAAAAAGTCTGAATTTGTTGATGATTTTACACACGAGCGCCAAAAGCGGAACTAATCCGACGCATCGTTTTACACATGGGTAAATTAGAGCGGCGCACCCAAACACTGTGGTGCTGCTTGGTGAATGAGAGTGCAGCAACAGCTAGAACCACTCTTGGATAGTGGAGCTACGAATATTTCAGGGCTCTCAAGTCTGACGCCTTCACCGTGAGACACATGCATTTCAGCCAGTTCACACGCTCTCACGCCACACCTTGTATTTCTCACGCTGAAAAGTTATTTATTTTATTTTGATGAATTTGTCTCTTTTATCAGATTTACCAATTGTTATAATTCATATTTGTGTTGATCATTTATGAACAATAAGTAAAATTAAACTGCTAGAAATAACTTCAGAGAATTGGGTGGGCCAGAGGGGCTGCTGTGCAAATATTTTGTGGCTCCTCCCCTATAGCAGATCAAATCTCACTCCAAACTTTTGCTAAAACTTGAGAGCCCTGATTAATTTCTTCTGTTGCAAGAGTCGAAGGTAAGCAAAACATTTTAATCTCGTGAGTGACTTGTTGTTCTTGCACATAACCGTGTTACTTTTGTTTTTCACACTGATAATAAAATCAAGTTTGGAAATGGCTGGTCTCGAGATGTTTAAAAACTTGGTAACACTTTTATATTTGTTACTGTATTTGTGAATCTTTGTTACCCTTATCATTTTTTATAGCCCTACCTCTTTCGCACCTGCACTTACTCTTGTACAAAGTAAATGATTTCAAAGTAAAATAAAGTTTATAATCTTTAAATATCATTTGTTGTAATTTTTTTTTTTTTTTGTAATTGTTTTTATGTGCCCCTCTGTTTAAATACTGGCCCGTTCTTGGCCCCCCTAGTAAAATTTGTCTAGAACCGCCACTGGGTATGGGCGTGTTTGTTTTTTGTGATTTCAAATATCCACATTGGTTTTCAGAAATCGCATATCCTGCCTTTAAGCTTTGCAAATAAAATTTAGCTCCCTGCACTATCAATTTACTTAAATATATCATCTGTAATATATTATATTACATTGCTTTAGCTTTGAATAAAATGGCAATCAATCACTGGACAAGTAGCAAACCTTTCTTTCTGCCCATTCTCTCTCCACTGGTATTGTGTGGTGTGTGCTATGTTCTGTATTCATGCACAGCACACAAACAGCAGACTGGTCATATCTGCAGTAAAGCTCCAAGGGTCTTTCGTGTATCCTGCACATCCGTTTCTCCATCCTCTGCGGCTCCACCATCGTGTGCTTGGTAAACCTTGAGGTGTGGGAAGTCACATGAACCTCACAGTATGACGCCACACACACCAGGCATGATTTCACAGCACGGGACGCTTTCTTTAATGGGCACATGTCACATAAAATGTTGTCTGATGCAACCGGATGATACTCTGATGACCTCTGAACCTTCTGCTTGCGGATTTGCTCAGCCATCTCACGAGCAAAAGAATTTTCGCGGAGCTCTGGTGTTTCCTGGAAAACTGTTGCGCATTTGGAGCAATGGGAGGAGCCAGATGCTGTCCATTGTGCGAGGATACATGACTGGCAAAATGTATGGCCACATGGGAGGGACACAGGATACGTGAAAAGATCTAAACAAACTGAACACTGGAACAGCTCTTTAGACAGAAGTGGGGTGGAGGATGTCATCACTATGATGGATAAACAGGGAAGAAAAACAGTGAGATCATAAATAATTGGATATATTTAGAAAAAAGGTCAAACAACAAGAGGAATAAACACAAATGAGATGGAAGATTTCACCTGAGTCTGTTGCCATTAAATGCAAACACTGACTATGAATAAATCACTAAAGCTAGCGGTTACTCTGGACCTTATTTTGATAGTCCATTTTAGACATTCTACTAGTTACCAAATGTCAACTACATGTCAGCTAGTTTTCATTCATTGCAACTACATGTCTACTACTAAGAGGAATAGACTGTTAGGGTAAGTAGAATCAGTTGACATGTACAGTACTTGCAGTTTCTGATAGTCAGTATGTTTATAGACCCATCAAAATAACGTGTTAATAGATATTAGCAGACAGTCTACTAGTTTTCTATGCTGCTAGTTGACATATAGTTTCAAGGTTATGTATACAGTTAGTAGAATGTCTAAGCGGACCATCGAAATAAAGTGTTATCAAGTTAGCAATCACTAAAGTTACAGTTAAACATGACAATATCTATTTACGCATTATCAACCCCTTTAAATTCAGAAAGCACCAAAATTCATAAGGGCAGACTGTTACTTGTAAAGCCATGTAAAATACTTTACATTTTAAATGTGTTTATTGTATAATATTACTGAAACAAAAGACCCCTTAAGTGAAACACTTTCAAGTTTTCTTAAAAACTCAATTCACTTTATAATAATGTCAAATTAAAAGGTTTTACAGTATTTTGTTCAAATATTTTTATATTAAAGATTATTTTGTGCTGTTGACTAACATTAAAGCACATTTAAAGTGGCATATTAAAGCACATTTAATAATAACTGATAATAACTGTCGTGTCTTACATTTAAAGTTACAAAAAAATATAAAACTCCATTATAAATTACAAATTACATAATAAAATAGTATATTTCAATACATAACGTACGTGTTTCAGTAAAAGTGACAAGCATATTTTAGTTGTCCATATTTTTAACACAATAGAACAAAAAAAAGAAATTTTATTTGAAGTCATTACATTTAGTTTATGGATAAGTGTATTATTTTAATGTGCATTATCTCCCTTTTGAAAAGGAGAATATTTGTAAAGCATTGTATAAATACACTAAACAAACCACATTAAAAAAGCTTTTGAGACTGGCTCATGACGTGGGTGTGTATGCTGTCTTTTGTTCGTTTATGCAGTTGTTAGAAATAAAGGAAGAAAAATTTCTGTAAACGTCTTGTCAATTCTGCTTCCATTAGGGTTTCATGTTCACAGTTTCATCTTGTTACCTTATCACTAAACATTCACCAAGAGGTCAAAGTCTGGTAAAGGCATGTGAGCACTATAATCAGTTATTGTGGTGCCCAATAAATAATTTACACTGAGTATATATAAATCATGGGTAAATTAATATTTCTCAAGTAGCCATGGCCTGTAATAAACATATATAACTCAGCTCTTACCTGTAAGAAAAGGTGTTTCAGTCAGGAAGCAAAAAAGCAATGTTTCCCTTAGCAGCTGAATGACAATTGAATGTGATTGTGAGGTTTTGCCCCACCTCTTTTGGCAGGCACAGGATGAAACAGTTGAGTTAACCCTTTCAGTAAGAATAAATGTAAAGCTTAAGGCTCTTGTGAAGGCAAAAAGGTACGTAATAATGTCTTGCATAAGCCCTGCGTCATGTTATACTTACTTCAAAACATATTTCTATAAACCTATTAATAAAAAAATCGAATAAAGTCTTTCGGTTTTATTTTGAATTTGTGTTTAGTTTGTAGATGGAAGGAAGCAGCAAAGAGCAGTAAATACATCAGGAAATATTCTTTACCGCTCAATGTATTGTCAATGTATTGAATCATGACATGTCTATTGTAATGTATATCATAAAATGAGGTTTGAGCAACAATGCACATTACTGGTCTCACTCATACTTATCTCTTATTCAGTGACAGTGTTTGCGAAAAATATTAAACTAACTAATGCCATACAGCATTATTCTCATTTGTCAAAACACCCCTAACAAACTATAACTTCTGAAAATAAAGCCGATTTTTAAGTATTTTAACTTTACACATCATACTGTACTCCTCCTTGGATCGCCACCTTACCGTGGTGGAAGGGTTTGAGTGCTTGAATGACCCTAGAAGCTATGTTGTCAGGGCATATATGTCCCTGGTAGGGTCTCACATGGCAAAAAGGTCCTAGGTGACAGGCCAGACAAAGAGCAGTCCCAAAAAAACCCTTATGGAAGGAAACGCACTCACAACTGTGATGATGCACAGTACGGCGCAGCTGGGGCCCCACCCTGGAGCCAGGTCTGGGTTGGGGATCTTATGCAAGCACCTGATGGCCGGGTCTTACCCCACGGGGCCTGACCAGGCTTAGCCCGAAGGAGTGACGTGGGGCTATCCTCCTGTGGGCCCAGGACAGTGCATTGTGGGGGAGGTTGAGAGGTACCGTTTAGAGATAGTCAGGCTCACCTCCACTCACGGCATGAGCTCTGGAACCCAACTCCTCGATAGGGGGTGGACTCTCCACTACTCTGTGGTCAACCGTGGTGAGAGGCGGCGGACTGGTGTGGGCTTGCTCACAATGCAGAGTAGAGGACTGCGCGGGATCGTTTTTTTAGTCCCGCTCCCGCGAGGTTTTATCCCGCACCCGACCGCTCCTGCTGTATATTCAGTGTTTGTTCTCCCGCTTAGAATAATTTTGACCCGACCCGACCGTTCCCGCTAAATTTAGATCCGGTTCCAAAATCTCACATTTAAATGGTGTACTACCAAAAGAGAGAGATAACAGATAAAACTGTTGGTTATTGTGCAAGGATTGTATTTATTTTCAATCGTCTTGTCAAGATGCTTTTACATTTATCTGTCATCATGGAAAATGTGTTGCAAAAATAAAATAAATAAAAAAAAAATGTATTTGCAACATTTTAGCCTATAATCACATCGCGCAAAGGGTATTTTTTCCCCATTTGCGTCTGATAAAGACTCTTATAATTAGACTTGGCTGATGTGGGATTCCTACCAATAAACTGGCCGTTTTCTAATGCAAGCTGAACGTCCTTCAAGGACA
>JAUMHP010000038.1:758767-773756 GCA_032361065.1 Enteromius trimaculatus | reverse complement strand
CACATTGCTACATAGTATCTACAGCTGTAATATTTCTGTAACTACACACATGTAGCAACCCTCAGAATGGTGTGTGTAAGTACAAATGTGTAACAGGACATTGGTAACAACACTTTTCCACTTTTACTTCACTTCGCTAAGTAATCATGTAAAAGGAATTACATAACTACATTTTGTAACAGCAGTATGTATAAGAGTAACTGGAATTAGGGGTGATCAGGGGGTGTAGATGGGTAGCTTTAGGGTTATGTAAAGTGGGTGGAGTTTGTGCGCCTTTGTACCAGTGTAAATACATGCTAATTCATCATGAACTGCCCACTTAATATAAAGTGTATCATTCTGGACACCAACCACAATTTATATGTAAAGCCTAATTTACTGCCAGCTGCTGTGTAACATCAGAGTAATTACATGCTAAATCCATAGCAATTATCTATAAAGTGTAACACTTTATTTACCAAAAAGAGCTGTTAGTCCTGTTACACATTTATACTTTCATTACCAAAAAGTGTTGTTACCAATGTCCTGTTACACATTTGTACTTGCACACCATTCTGGGGGTTGTTACATGTGTGTACTTACAGAAATATTACAGCTGTAGATACTGCAGCTAAGTATGTGTGTACTTACACTGTGGTTACATTCTACATACACATCTAGTTACTATGGATGTACACAGTTATTAAGGACACTTTAAGGACAAAAGTATTCAGACCCTTTGCTCAGTATTTGGTAGAAGCACCCTTTTGATCTAATACAGCCATGAGTCTTTTTGGGAAAGATGCAACAAGTTTTTCACACCTGGATTTGGGGATCCTCTGCCATTTCGCTTTGATTCTCTCTAGTTCTGTCAGGTTGGATAGTAAATGTTGGTGGACAGCCATTTTTTAGGCTCAAGAGATGCTCAATTGAGTTTAAATGAGGGCTCTGGTTGGGCCATTCAAGAACAGTAACAGAGTTGTCGTAAAGCCACTCCTTTGTTATTTTGGCTTTGTTATTCCTGAGCACCCTGGAGAAGGTTTTCATCCAGGATATCTCTGTAGTTGGCCGCATTCATCTTTCCCTCAATTGCAACCAGTCGTCTCTGTGCTATGAGAAACCTTAAGTGCATCTGTGCTTTCCCACAATTCTGTCTCTGAGCTCTTCAGGCAGTTCCTTTGACCTCATGATTCTCATTTGCTCTAACATGCATTGTGAGCTGTAAAGGTCTTATATAGTCAGGTGTGTGGCTTTCCTAATCAAGTCCAATCAGTATAATCAAACACAGGTGGTGTAGAACCATCTTAGGGATGATCAGAAGGAATGGACAGGACAGTTAAACATATGAGTGAATCCTTAGGACCATGTGAAATTTCAGTTTTTCTTTTTTTAATAAATCTGCAAAACTTTCAACAATCCTGTGTTCTGTCAATATGGGGTGCTGTAATGATGAATACAATTGAACTGAAATGATTTTAGCAAATGGCTGCAACATAACAAAGATAACAATATGACAAAATGCACACTCTAAGCTAAATTTGAGGGCATTCTCATCACAATTGGAGAAAAGGTTTGCAACTCTTTAATATGTACTCATTTTCAAGGGACCATAAGTAATTGGACAATTGCCTTGAAAAAAGTCCAGACCACTTTTGGAAAGATATTTGTTGCACGGTTGACCAACCTGTAGCAGAACACACTGACTATCAGAAACGTCGCAGGTATATGCCAACTTATTCTACTAACCCTAGTTAGTAGACATGTACAGTAGTTGAGAATTAGTTGACATGTCGTTGACATGTAGTTACAAAGTTGCTTAAAGTTAATGTCTAAATGGACAATTGAAATAAAGTGTAACCAAAAAAAAAAACATATTCTTGTAGTGTCAGTTGAAACACTACTGTCACATGGACTGTTGTACTGATCAATTTAGTTTCTGGACCTGGGAACATTTCAGTTGTGTTGCTGTCTATGGAGGGTCAGATATCTCTCTGATGTAATCAAAATTTTCTTAATTTGTGTTCCAAAGATGAACGAAGGTGAGGATGAGTAATCAATGGCAGAATTTTCATTTTGGGGTGAACTAACCTTTAATATTTTACTACTATTGTAAACCAGTACATACCATATGAGAGTATGTGTGGCACATCAGCATGTGTTTCTGCTTAAGCAGTGAAGAAACTGCAGTGATGAGGACTATGGTGATCTATCATCCACTGGTTGTTGTATAATTTAACCCCTCCTCCTTTGCATTCCCACGGTCATCAATCAGCGTTACAGTAGTGATGACACTCTGATGTGATTTCTCATCAATATCACATCCAAAAACCGCTGAACCTTTAAAATGGCTTGATAAGAAGCAGGGGAGGAAGAAGATGAAAGGAGAGAGAGAGTTAGAGGAAAGACTGGCCTAGGGGATCTTCATTGTCTGCTGTAGATCCTCATGATGTATTCACTTCAGTTCTGTTTTACTTGCAGGGAATTATTTGTTGACTTGCATTTTTAGAGGAACAAAAAGTCAAAGTTCCATCACAGAAATGAGATGCATGAAATATGATATGCTTTTTTTGATTAAACGTGTGCCAGAGGGTGAAATTAGTTTCTAGGTGCACACAGATTTACTTTCTCACTGTTTCTGTCAGTCTTTGTCAGTATTTCTCCATCATCATCATCATCATCATCATATTCATGTTTTTACATAAAATAAATACAAATTAAAACTTTATGATTTTGCTGAAAATAGCAAAATATAATACTGTTTCTCTCTCTCTCACACACACACACTCTCTTTTAGTAACTTTTTGTCTTGAGGTGTCAGAATGACTTTGTTCATCTCTTTTGTTCATCAGGATGAAATTATCATCTTGATTTTTATTTTGGGTAAAAATCATAAAAGCACAACCATGACTTAATGAGATATCAATATTACAAATTACAATTCCAACATTGGCTTAATGTTTTAAAATATTAATAACTCATAAAAGTGTACATTAATGTAAAGTTATACATGTTAATAATGTCTAAATGTGATGCAATCAATCTATATATATATATATATATATATACATATATAAAAATCATAAAGCACATTGTAACTCCATGTATTTATTCATCTATACTGACCTGCACGTGAGCAAACCATCCGCGGGAGCGCCAGCACAGTTATTTATTTGTATGGTAACAAATTAATTCAAGTAGCGATTACACATATAAACACTTAAACATGCTTTTTCTGTGTGTGCAATAATAATCAATCCATAAGTAAATTATTAGTCTGTCCACTTTATATTAAAGTCCACTTTGACTGGTTACTATTGTTTAATGCTTTAATACAGGTGTTCACTTTTAAGGTTCACTTTCACATGCTATTAACATTTTTAATTCATTAATATATTGTGCACATGTAATCACTATACATTAAGGGTTGCTTCAAATGCTATTAACATTTATAATTAATTAATAAATGTTTCACAAGTGTTTACTTTACATTAAGGTGCATTTTCACAGGTTAATTAATAAATGGTTAATTGCATTAGGGTTCACAGGTAATATTGGAATTACACGTTTCATCATTGACATCAAGTCATGGTTGTGCTTGTTATGATTTTTCCCCCAAAATTAAAATATCAAGAAGATGATTTCGTCTTGATAAAGAAAATACATCAGTATATATTCATTGCTATGGATAGGCATCATGAACTCCTGGAGAGAATCATGGGAAAGGTACGGATAGAGTCTGAAAAGTGACATTAGATATAAATAAGCAACACCCTTCAGTCTTGCTATTATAGTATATTTTTGGCTGCATCTTGAAATAAATCAAGAACCTGGTTTTGAGTTAAATGTTTTAATAAATATATTTTAATAAAGCATATATAGCATGTAAAATATAAGATATAATCTAAAAATGGCTCACTATTAGGCAAGTATTCCATTAAAATCACCATTTTATTCATGCATTTATAACTGCTTATAAATTATTTGTAATGCATTTGTAAATGAGTTGTAAGTCATTTATGAACACCTTTATAAACCCGTTATAAAGGGGACCTTAATGTAAAGTGTTACCCTGCTTTCTAGTAAGTTAAAACTTCTGTAGAAATACTGTAATATGTATAATGCT
This sequence comes from Enteromius trimaculatus, assembly GCA_032361065.1. Taxonomy (NCBI): domain Eukaryota; kingdom Metazoa; phylum Chordata; class Actinopteri; order Cypriniformes; family Cyprinidae; genus Enteromius; species Enteromius trimaculatus. The sequence continues at coordinate 769,654 of JAUMHP010000038.1, read as the reverse complement.
TCTGTTACATCCCCACGTCATTACTGAGTCATAAACTCATTACTGCCTAATCTGTGAACATGATAATATGTTGTGCTGTATGTGAGTGTTTGCAGTTACAAAATGTGGTGTATTGCTCAATTTTTGCTAACACAGCTAATGCTAACATGAGTAAAATCCATAAAATTTTTTCTGAATTTAGTCCACTTTGGTCAGATGCCATTGACCAAATGAATGACATCTGACCAGCTCTGATATCCAACTTCAGAGGTAAATCAAACCCAGCATGAAAGAGGCTGGTATGAGTAACTGCTGATCTACTGGGATTTTCCCACACAAGCAACTCCAGGTTTCACAGAGATTGGTCTGGAAACTAGATAATATCCAGTAATCCACAGTTCTGTAGGCAAAAATGCTTTGTTGATGCCAGAGGTCAGAGGAGATTGACCATACTGGTAAGAGCTGATAGAAAGGCAACATAAACTTGCTACAACTGCGGTATGCAGAAGAGCATCTTCTGAAAACACCACATGTTAAACCTTGAAAAGCGCTTAGAAATAGTTAAACAAAGAGACAACAATTATCATGGGTTCCCCAAAATTGGACAACAGAAGATTAGAAAAAGGTTGCTGGTTCTGCTGTTACATTCGGTAGAGTCAGAATTTGATGAAATCAATATGAAAGCGTGGATCCTTGTACTAACAGTTCTGGCTGCTACTGTTGGCGTAATGGAGTTGGGATATTTTCTGTTTAAATATCACTTCCAACAGCATAACAAGTCACAAAGCGTTCAACATGACAAGTTCACTATACTTAAATGGCCTCTGCAGTCACCAGATCTCATTTACATTAAGGATGTCCAGTTGACAAATCTGTAGCAACTGTGTGTTGTTATCATGTCAGTATGGACCACAATCTCTAAGGAATATTTCCAACATCTTGCTGAATCTGTGCCAACATGGCCACTCTGATGGAGTATTTATTAGATTCAGAACAATACCTATTTGATAATCAGACTACTCAGGTGAGTTTGTGCTTGTTGGCTGCACTTAATGATAACTTAGTAGAAAGAAATGTTTTCTTACTTACTTAATTACTTACTCATTTTGTGACACAAAGTCTATATATTCTTCACATTATTCATACCAGAAGCTTAAAGCATACAACAGAGGTTGATTTATTTTGCCATGCTCCATAGATTCAATTAGTGCATGAAACACAAGGTGTGTACGCAAGAACGTAATACTTGTGTGCTAATAATTAGACAGTAATATTCTAATAAATTCAATAAGATATACATTAATTAAGCTTAAAAAGCCATGCATGCAGTTATTTTTCATGTTCTATGAATTACTCTATATAAAAATTATGTGCTGTGTGTTTATGCAAATTATACGTATCATCACAAGGGGCATTTCAAAGGGCGGTCTGATAAGATCATAATGTTGGCGTGACAGTTGGGTTTGTGGTTCTGGAAAACTCTTTTAGAATATCTCAGCTATTTTTAATGTAATTTATGCAAGTGGGCTGAAATGTTATGCCTCATCACAGAGAAGGAAGTTTTCAAATAAGCTTTTCTGTCACAGAGAGACACTTTCAGCGCTTCTGATGTGTGCAGCACTCTCTCTGATTTATTTTTAGAACATTCAGTGATTATAAAAGAAGGACTTGGTTTGGGTACTTTTCAAAAGATATATAATAATAATGAACCAACAAACTCACCTCATCTCAATGCAAGTAAAATGATGGGAAGGAAATGCCAGAGGGTTAAAACAACGCTTTCTTAAAGGTCTGGTAATTCATCATCAGGATATGATTTTGCACTTCATGCTTCTAAAGAAGAAGAAGACGAAAAAAAAGTCAGACACGATTAAAAGAGTTTGAAGGTTATTTAGACATAATGTTGAATACTTGTGCTGGACTTGTCAGACTGTTATGTGTGTTATTATCAGGTTATTATTCTGTTTGATTAATATCTGCTAATCAGACTGTCTGATTAATATTTGCTAACTTTTTATTGTGATGGTGTCACAACAGATATTTTACTGACTATAAGTAACTTTAAAAAGTACATGTCAACTTATTTCTACTAAAGTCAGTAGAACCCTATGAGTCTACTAATAGTCTACAACACTCCAAAGAGAATTAGTGAATATATACAGTAGATACAACATTAATTATAGTCAGCAGAATGTCTTAAAGCAGGGCTGTCCAAACCCGGTCCTGGAGGGCCGGTGTCCTGTAGAGTTTTGCTCCAAACTTAATCAAACACACCTGAAGCAGGTAATCAAGCACTTACTAAACATGTTAGAAACTTCCATGCAGGATTGTTGAGGCAAGTTGGACACCGGCCCTCCAGGACCGAGTTTGGACAGCCCTGTGTTAAAGGGACCATCAAAATAAAGTGAAACCTTATCATGTCCTCAGTGTTACTGTAGCACCATTTTGGAGACTACGCAAACTACATAAACTCTTTTGTGTCAGCTGCAACACAAGGATACGTTTTCTATGTGTATTTACACATTGATTTGAGTGAAAATAGCAAATCCGCGTGTTCCCTCCATTCCTCCATGTACCTCCAATGATTTCCAGTGCTCCAAGTTTCTGAGGTGTATGCTCCTCCTACTCATTCCTGAAAGACAAAGACTCACATTACCCATCGAACATTTGTGGCAAAATCATCTGCTATCGAGATACTCACCAGTTTCTCTCCAGTCTCCGTTTCCTCCAATTATCTCATCTGTGAAAATTGATTATACATTTTACTTACCTGCTGTCTCCAGTCCCTTATGTTAAATTTATGAGGGGGCAGTTAGATGCTCACAGAAAATATGCGCTCTTGGTTGTTTCTTGAAGATTATGAGGTATTTGACTCTTTGGATATAGTTGGGTAGGTCGTTATACCAATAGTAAAAAGAGAATGTCCTGGAGAGTGATCTTGTACTTCTCTGCAATTGCATCACAAGATACAGCTTGTTTACCATCTGTAGGTTTCTGGAGGGAATGTAGATACTTAGGAATAGGCAAAGTTAGTGGAGCCCATGGCCGTTCAAGCACCAATGATTGAAATTGATGTGAGCTGCAATTGGTAGCCAGTGCAGAGAGATGAGAAGTGGTGTGACATTGGCGCTCTAGGGCTCATTGAAAACACAATTCAGCTACATCTTTGAGCGCTTGACTATAAGTATATTTTCAGCAAATTTACATTTTTGGGTGAACTATTCCTTTGATGTCACAATTCCTGGTTATTACCTTTAACAGTGTTGAGAACTTGGAGAAAAAAAAAATGTATGATAGTCATTAGAGACTAAAGGGTATGACGAGTTTGGTGGATGTTTGATAAGCTATTTTTAACAGTCCTAGTGATCCATTTTTTTTTTTAAATTAAAGTTCATAAAGCAAAACAGAAAGTGTGATTTCAGCAGGAGTCTTCATTTTAAGTTATTGGATGTGGAAAATGTTATAATAACAGTTCGAGGTCTCCTGCATTAAAGTTCATTTCCTTGCGCTCCTGAAGCACAGATATGTCATTTACACTGATGCAACTTTAATATCCTCCCTGAAAGTTAATGCTGAATCAGTATGAAAACATCTCAGCCTTGCTGGAGAGAACATTGTGAATCTGAATGAATCTTTCGTCTTTGAGTCATATCACTGAGTAATGGAGTGTGAAAAAACTGGTTGTGACGCAGGTTTAAAGTAATGAAATATTAACTGTTGAATATTGGTAAGTGATTGGGATCACTATATCCATCTGGCCCCTGGGAAAGAAATGTTGGGGAGTCCAACGGTCATGTGAATTTCACCCTGACAGTGTACTAATCTAAAATGATATCAACTACCGCAGATACCCTCCACCACGGCACCGATTTCTATGCATTTCAAATGACTTTCCATTGTCAGACATCAGTAGCCGTTTAGGGGTTTGTGTGCAAGCTGGAAAGCTGTTGGCTTCTCCATCCAATCCATTAATGTTGCAAATAAAATCTACCTTTTTTATAAATTGCTTGTGTTTGCCTTGGTTTACTTTCACTCTCTGGACTGTAAAGCTTTGCAGAGAAACAAAAAAAAATTAATTTAAACCCCATACAAAAGAAACTCCTTATTACTAACTCCGCCTAATTAATTCTAAGCTATTTTTATTAATTATGCATTATTGTTTCATTACTTTTTCTTATCAGACTAAAAAGCTGTGAAGTGTCTTTGTTAATAAAAAGCTTATATAATTAATGTCAGATATTTATTTTTGCTTGTATAACATCTTAAAATGGTAGGTCAGCTACAGTAAATTGGATCAGAATATAATCAGGTTCAGGAGAACAAACAGCATATTATTTCTGAAATCATGTGGCTTTGTCTGTAACATATACTGAAATTTAGTGATTGATTGTGATTCTAGGTCTTAAATGTCATTCATGCTTTTGCTTATCCAAACCTGAGCAGTTTGATTACAATGGAACATATTTCTAGATAAAACAGGATATGCAATGATAAAAGACTGTATGCAAAAACATGTTGTATGCTAAACTAAAGTGTGTTCTTAAGGCAATGTGTTCTTAAAATTTTACATTTTGAGTTTGTTTGAGACTGGGCTATGAGACTGGGCTGGTTTAACATATTACTGAATGAATCAGCCGTTCAGATTAATTACTCATAAAGACATTCACCACCACCTGATGGCAGTTGGATCTTCCGTTCTGTCTGGCCATTTGTTTGTGGATGATAGTCATATGTAAGACTGACGGTCACACCTAGGAGCTTGAAGAAGGTCTTCCAGACCTGTGAGGGGGCGGTTGGGGACGGGAAGCAGAAACAGTTTTCCAGGTGGTAACTAATGGGGTCTCTTTGAGCACATTCCCGGCAACCCCTCATGGTCCTTCTCGCATCCCTTGCCATCTCGGGCCACTAGTGAAGTGTGATTACCGTGGATGAGGGGTTTTTTTTCTGACCAGGGTAAAAAACGTAGGTGCTGGGGGCAGCCCGGCGGAGTGCCAGGAGCTGGCTCGGATGCGGGTGGAGGGCTATCCCATTGGATGGGATTAATGAAGAGGTTCGTGGGTTCTGGATTTTCCGATTCCTCTTCCTTAGCATGGAGGTGAGACATTCGGCGTATTCTTGGAACCCGGACGGTAGGATAAAATGAACCAGAAGCGAGTGAAGAATAATGCCCATCAAGCCCATTCAACCTCTTGGCATCTCGGAGGTATTGCAAGTTTTTATGGTCAGTAAGCACAGTGAATGGATGCGCGGCCCCATCCAGCCAGTGCCGCTATTCTTCTAGGGCCAGTTTAATGGCTAAAAAATTGCATTTATTTTTTGCCAGGTTGAGCTTCCGGGAGAAGTAACCACATGGAAGGAGCCGTGGTGAATTCCCCTGCTGCTGAGATAGGACGGCTCCAACACCAGTGGTGGAAGCATCCACTTCCACTATGAAAGGGAGATCAGGGTTTGGGTGACTCAGGAGCGGAGCTGAAGTAAAAGCTTGTTTTAAAGCGTGGAATGATTGGGAGGCTGCGGGAGTCCAGGACAGAGACTTGGGCTTTCCTTTTAGGAGTGACGTGAGAGGACTGGATAGCATACTGTAGTTTTGAATAAACCAGCGATAGAAATTTGAAAATCCTAAAAAAACATTGGAGTTCTTTTGGAGACTGTGGAGGGAGTGGGCCAGGTGATTACATTATCAGCCTTCCCCTCATCCATGCGAACTCTGGTCTTATCAGTGATGTATCCCAGGAACTGGACTGAAGATTGGTAGAATGAACATTTCTCTGCTTTAAGATAGAATTGATACTCTCTAAGACAGATGAGGACCTCTGTAACGTTCCTACGATGCTCCTGCATGTCCTGGGAATAGATGAGAGTGTCATTGATATAGATTACGATGAATTTGTGGAGGAAGTCTCTGAATATCTAATGCATGAAGTTTTGGTAGATTGAGGGGGTGTTAACGAGACCTTAGGGCATGAATAAAATATTCATAATGCCCTGTGGGCGTGACAAACGATAAATGGTGGTCATCATTTTCTCTGATCCGGATCAAATTGTAGGCACTGTGGAGGTCAAGTTTAGTGAACACGGTACGTGTTTAGGAGGGATCGCTCATTCCAACCGATTGTAGTTGCCAACGTACAAAATTTTAATAAATATTCCTGAATAGACATGATACCTTGTGACAGATGATAGAGCTGTTCTCCCTCCAACACCTCTCCATCCGTACAATTGAAAAACTCTTTGGAATGGGTGATGAATGCCTGTTGTGATGATACCGCAGGACCTGTCTAACTCCACAGCATTTCTGCCAACTGCAAAGCAGCTTCTGATAACAAAGAGATAATATAGGTGATTTTTGACTGATCAGGGAATAATGATGGTTGCATAGTGAACGTGATGGAGCACTGCAGCAGGAATCCCGTGCACTCCTCCACCGAGACAGAGTAGGGCACCGGTCAAGCCATGGGACTGATGATGGCAGGTGAAAATGGCTGGTGGATCCAGTGCACTTTGTGATTGGCTGGGTGCAAAGCGTGGCAGATCTGTGACACTGACAGCCCTAATATATGCATTTATTTATTTATTTCTGATAAAAATGACCCATAGATCCCTCATGCTTTAACATGTCTAAACCTAAGCAATCTATTTACTACACACGCTATAATTTAACTTAGGAAACATTAAATAACATTTTAGTCCTTATTTATTTATCCTTATTTGTATCCTATTTAGCTTAATTTTTCCTCAGTTCACTGAAAAAAAATGTTTTCTTTCTTAAGGTCTTCAGAGTAAAGCCAGATCTTCTCGCATCAGGTAGTCCAGAGTAAAAACTAACAGTGATGGATGTTGAGAAAACCCAATCCAGTCTGGGAGCCTCTGTGCCAGCGTGAGCTCTGCTTTTGCCTGTTCCTGAGTAAAGATGGAGGCAGCTGCAATCATAGTCTCTGCCGAGTATTCTGATTAACGCTCCCTTTGTGTTTGTCTGCCACCAGCAGCCAGTGGGGAGGGATCAGAGTTTTATGAAAGTAGCAAATGCAAATGGAGGTCTATTCATGAAGACGCACTGGCCACAAGAGAGTTGTGTTTTGGTTATGGGGATGATTTGATGTTTTTTACCCATGTGCATTAATGCATGTAATGAGATTATAATGCAATGAAACAGTTACAAAATCATGCATAACAGTATATTAGTTTAATGTTGCTTGCCTTAAAACAGGGCTGTCCAAACTCTGTCCTGGAGGGCCGGTGTCCTGCAAAGTTTAGCTCCAACCCTAATCAAACACACCTGAAACAGCAAGCTTTTACTAGGCATACTAGAAGCTTCCTTGCAGGTGTGTTGGGGCAAGTTAGAGCTAAACTCGGCAGGACTCCAGGCCTCCAGGACCGAGTTTGGAAAGCCCTGCCTTAAAGGTAACAGGATTAAAAGATTTTGACTTACAGTAGATACAATAATACTCAAGTGTTATGCTTGTACTTTCACAACGTAATGTCAGTTTAAAATTTAAACATGCCCTTTGGTGCATTTATATGGAAGCCTGAAACAAAAATAAAAAACAGGTTATTGCAACTTTTCATCTCACAATGTTTTTATGTTGCCCTTTTTTTCTCAGAATTGCATGATACAAACTTGAAATTCTGACTTATTTTTTTGTAAGTGGCAGATATGAATTCAGAAATGTGAGATCTAAAGTAAAAATTGTGTGATACAAAGTCGAAATTGTGAGATATAAAGTCGGAAATGTGAGATATAAAAGTCAGAATTGCGAGATATAAACTCACAATTATGAGAAAAAAGTCAGAATTGCGTAATTTAAACTCGCAATTGTGAGTTATAATGTCAGAATTGCGCCTATGTCTCAAATTTTTCACTTCATAACTAACAATTGTGTAAAATAAAGTCGCAATTTAGACTTTTTTTCATAATTATGAGATATAAACTTGCGAGTGAGCGGAAAAAAGACATGTTCTCAGAACTGGGACTTTATATCTCACAATTCTGACTTAATCTCTTACAATTCTAAAGAGAATTTCTCTGCGAGAAATTAAAAGAAAGTCAGAATTGTGAAATAACTCGAGACGAAAACGGGCTTCTATACATACATAAGTGTGTTTGTACAACCTGAAAAAGATGTAATTCTGCAGTAATTCAACAGCATGTGTGCCTTTTTAAATAAAGGTTAAGATGTATTTACCCTGGAATATCCCTTTAAAAGAAAAGGCCTTCAGTTGTAATCTAGCACATGCAGTGAAATCAATGGAATATTTAAGATCTGCAATCATAGAAGCATTACATTAAATGACATGACAACACAGTTTGTGTGTTGAAGTCAATAAAATGGGTGTTCTGGAATCTTTGTTGAGAAGGTGGCTGAATCCACATGAACTTAAGGAGCAAAATGGTCCTGCAGATCCCTTCTCTGTTTGAGAGAGCTGTTCTGATGCAGCAGTAGGACTGAACAGCCACTGCGCTGAGTAAAGTGTAAGGGCAGGCTTTCTACAATACATCAAAGCCTTTAAAAGAGACTGATTGATTAAAAGAGAGAGTGGGTGGCACTCCTCTCCAGAGCTTTCTGAAAATGGCTTTCAGCTGAGACGTGCTTCATAGCATCGCAGATAAATATTTGTCTTTATAAATGTATTGGAGGAAATGCAAATTTCACTGGCTTGTCTTCTAATAATAAAGGTGTTATGACAAAACTCTCTAGAATGCTTGATTTCCTATTTCCTACTATTTTACTTCTTATGCATTACTCATCTCACAGCAACAACAACAATAATGATACTGTACATTTGTGATGCTATTTGATTATTTTATTCTAATTTAAAAATAAAAAAAATAAACAAGATATGTCCTGTTAGAGTTTTGTGTTACATATTTAATTTTGTGTTGTTTTTTGCAAAAAGTGTTTTGTGGAAAAAAATAAAAGACTTAATACAAAAAAAAAGACTATGAATACAAAAGTTCAACAAAGGCTTTAACAAGATTAAGTGTTTAAATATGATTCTAACATTAATCCTTACAAACATATTTTATAACATTCCTGCATTCTAAAGTTTTTTAGAAACCTCTTAATATTTTTGTCTACTACAGTATAATGCTACAGAGGTTTTGGTCAATATTTCTTTCTGATCTATTTTTAATCTTCAAAAGTGGTTCATATTACAGAGATCACAGGTGTTCTTTGAAATTCAGTTTATTTTGAAATTCTCTTTTTTGTTATTAAAATGAACTACAAAAGGAATTGTGGGTTCTTGGTTTTACTTTCATTGGCTATGACTGAGCTGTGATCCAGCGACTGACATGATAAATACGAGCCTGATCCATTTGCACATGCTGTTGTTCAATGTTTAAAGACTATAACAATTGCACATTAAATCTTTTTTCTACTGCACATAAAATAAAATAAAAATCCCCACTGTCCTCCCCTAACCCGTATTTGTAATTTATGCCTGATTCACGTTTGGATAATATTTCATCCAGCTGTCAGGGGAGATATGAGATCCTTTGGTTTATATTATCAGAACAATTTCCATAAAATTGCATGACTTCCCCCTGCTCCCAGCAATAGTTATTAATTCATAACTTAAGAAGAATTTAAAATTTTCACACATATTAAATATAGAGAAATCAATTGAACACGTGCATGACAGTTTCTCATGAGAAAACCATGTTTCTGTCTGTATCATATATCTTAGAATGTTCCAAAGAAATTTAAAGAAATATTGATTTATTAAACTGCTGCCGTATGATTTATAGATAGTATTAATTCACACAGATATTGTCACCTGTAATATCCTGAACTCATCAAAAGCACAAAAAATTGCTTTGCCAGTTTTGATTTATTGAGTGTTTTCTGTTGTGTTAAAACATATGTCATGCAACTGATAAAAATAATATTTACCCCAAAGAAGCTCTCTTCTCTATAGTTTTCTGCAATTAATTTCATTCTCAATCTCTTTCTCTCCTGCTTTTCAGATGTTTCTCTAGAGAAAAATACAAAAATAATTTAACATGTAGTTTTAGAGTTCAGGTGAGATCTTAACAATAATACCATGCCTGCAATCAAAATTGAGAGATCTTGAAATAGGGAGGCCACTCAGAGGACAGTTTTTACAATGATTGTTTTATATGTAACCTTATTATTAGTAGAAACAGTAGAGCTATTTAATGTTTTTGGATAACATGGTTTTTCAGCCCGATCTCACTGCAATTTGAACATATTTTATGAGGGGGCTAATTCGTACAAATTCATACAACCTAATTTGTGGTAAATCGTATGTATTTTACGAGTTGTCAATGCATATGAATTTGTACAAATGACCTACACCTAATCCCGCCCCTAAACCTACTCATCACTGGGGTTTAGACAAATCGTACAAGTGTATGAATTTGTACGAATTAGCAGGAATTTGCTACCTCATACGAATATGTACGACGTTGTCGTGAGACTGTGTTGAGCTATTTATGTCACGTTGAGAATAGCTAGACTATTAGATAATTAATGTGGTATATATTTTGTAAAAAGTGATTGGTTGCTTTTATTTACAAAGATGCATTGACTTGAAGTATAGTACTATGAAAAAATTAAAGAAAAATAAGCAATACATTTTTTTATTTTTTATATAAAACTTAATAAGGTCAAAACTGAAAAACAAAATGAAAAAACAAAACTTGCATATAATAAGCAAATATATCAACAATGTGTTGTTTAAAGCAGTGATTTTCAACCATTTTGTCCAAAAGCCTGTATATTTGCTAATATATTTCTACTGAAATTATGACAATGCTGCTTTTAGCTTCAAACTATCTTATTGTAGAAATTAATAAATCACACCACCTCAGTTCATGATTCCAGAATGATAATTTCTATATGTATATGTATCAAATTGTAATTAAGGGTTAATAATTATTAATTA
>JAUMHP010000038.1:736661-750344 GCA_032361065.1 Enteromius trimaculatus | reverse complement strand
TGATTTTGTCTGTCCTGACCCTGAGCCTGAATAAACTTGTTTATTGCATTTGAACCCGAACGCCTACTCTACTCAATTGTGACAACAGTATTCAATCGCAAACATCAAATGTTTTTGTTGTGTACAAACTATAGAGGTACACACTGCATTTGCTGTTTTTGGAAATGCTCAGGATCACAGAGCTGCAGAAAGGACCAAGAGACCTCATGATTTAGATTACACACAATGACCATTATAATGCACAACTACAGTATATTATCCTGTCATCACTGTGATGCAACACAGAGTCAGATTAACATTCTCAATATAGAAAAGTAGCGCACAGACAAAAATCTCAAAGGACCTGCTTAACTAAAGGTTGGCAAATCAACACGCTCTCAGGGTTACTGATTCAGCACTTTTGTGAAAACTCTCACAATTTATATTCACCGCTTATTTCTACACATGAATGCCAAGAAGTCCATTGAGTGGGATTTGTTTTGCTTTCTCCTGTAAATCTTCCATAAGCCACTCTGCTCCATTTCACTCTGCTGGTAATATTTAGCACTGAGTGTTGTTGGGAGTAAATGTGTAAAGTTGAGTAATACAAACACAAATGGTGTTCAAATGAAATGAATTGTTCAATTAAAGGAACCAGCAAAGCATTGAAGTATCTCTTTTGTGAGATAATAAGCCAATGAAACTTATGTGCATGTTCTCAGAAACTGATTCTAAATTCTTATTTAAATAATAATGAGACTGAAAGAAAGAAATACATTTTGTTCAGCACATTGTACTGTGTACAATACAATGTAATGCTGATTGCCTTGGATAGATTGCTTTCGCTTGTTTCATTTATTATACTCAAGTCACTTTGAGGGAAAAAACATTTAAATGTAAATATAGATAAAAAAATAATTTAATGGAAAACCTAGAATACTGGAATTTAGCAGAACCCCCCCCCAAAATGGAAAATGCATCCAACCGAAAATATGAGACATAAACAATTATTTAAGTGTTTTCCGAATGTCATATTTTATACCTAAAATAAAAGACAAAACAATTGCAGGACACATCCTAAAAATCATTTTAATCCATCAAATTATATTGACAATGATCCTATATACAAATCAAGATTCTTAATACCTCAATCTTGTGAGGTGTATAAAAAATGTCAGATTCGGTTCACCCAGGTATTCTTACCAAACGAAGAGTGATGGCAGTTTTGTAGTTTTGCCATTTTTCATGGCTTAACACATCATACCTGTCATGAGATCGGCATCAGTTATCCAAGATGGACAGGCTCGCCATGTTTGGTCCTTAAATGTAGCAGAACAGAGTAAGAGCCAAACACTTCCTGCTCTGTGATTAGGGGATAGATTTACCCTGCAGTTTGATTAATCTGTTCCTCTGCACCTGCTGATGGTACACTAAACTCTACACACACACAAACATCATAAGCACTGGGATCGATATGGCTTTAGAAGTCACACTGAACTGGAGATGATGGAATTCTGCACTAAGCCCTACGAATCACAATGCCAAAGTACAAAGGATACATTTTTCGAAGCTGGTCTTATGGTATTCCTTTTGAACTTTTGAAGTTGCTTAGCTAGATGGGTCAGATATATTGTCAAATAACTTTCTCATTGTTTCCATATATTTTCCAATATTCTGTTAATATATGCTTTGCATTTTGTTATATTTTTACTTTTAACTGTGCTTATTTATTTATTCCCTAAGTTTACTACATTCCCTAAGTGTTATCTTACTGTATAATACTATAATATGTTTTACTGTATAATACTGTAATATACTCGTATATACAATAAGCGTCTTTTCATATCACAGAACTTTATTAATGATCCGCAGCTGTTAAAAGTCAATACAAAATGGAATTTACAACTTATTTTACTTCCATAATGTAAAGGTGAGTACATATTCAGCCCATTGTAAACTATTCTTTGAATAGGTTTCTAATAACCTAATTGGTCCCACTTTATATTTAGTGTCCCTATACCTGTGTACTTACATAGCAACTAGATCTGTATCTAGTATGTAACAACAGTGTAAGTACACATTGCTACATAGCATCTACAACTGTAATGTTTCAGTAACTACACACATGTACACCCCATTCTGAGGATTGTTACAAGTACAAATGTTTAACAGGACATTGGTAACAACACTTTTTTAACTTCACTAAGTAGTCATGTAACAGGAATTACATTGTCTAACAGCATGGAACTGGAACAGGGGATGTAGTTGGGTAGGTTTAGGGATATGTAAAGTGGGTAGAGTTGGTGCACCTCTGTAAAACCAATGTATATACTGTAAATGGTAACTCCTCAGGAACTGCCCACTTCATATAAAGTGTAACATTCTGGACACCAGCCACAGTTTATAAACACAAAGTGTCCTGTTACACATTTGTACTTACACACACCATTCTGAGGGTTGTTACATGTGTGAAGTTACAGAAATATTACAGCTGTAGATACTATGAACCGGCGTGTACTTACACTGTGGTTACATACTACATACACATCTAGTTACTATGGAAGTACACACATGTATTAGTATACACTTAATATAAAGTGGAACCAAATAACTAATGATCTTTGAATAAGTAGCTAATAAATCTTCTGCTGAAGGAAAATGGTAATGGTGTTCTGAAAATTGACATGGTGTAAATCTATAACCATTATTGAAGAAAAACATATAGGAAAAAACTATTTAAAAATCAGAAATTATTTTGATTGGGAAAAATGTGTTAAATATAAGTGGTTTAATGTTTTGTGTAGGGTGGTTTAAATGTTGTTAAATGTAAAATATTAAATATATACAGACGTGAAATACATTTGGAATATTTATTGTTGTTGACGCACAAATATGATTTTATGCTGCTGTAGTTAGAGCATGTACCAGCAAGGGCTAAAAGGTTCATTCTTAACCCCCTTGGATACTTAATGCCAGCAAAAGTCAAAGGGCGGAACAAGTACACAGTATAAAACGGAAAAAAAAAGAAGAAAAAGGGCAAACAAACTTTATTAAATAAGTATACAAAATTCATTTAAAAAAGGTTAATTAATCATCTTAATTAAAATTGGCCTCTGCTTTATTTATTTATTTGTTTATCCACATCCAGACAGCTTGCATTTCAAGTTAATATGAACATTAATATTACAAAATAGTAAATAGTAAAACAAAACGTTTTTGTCTAAGAGATTATGTAATGCATGAATATGCCTATATGCTCCAAAAATGTAACAAAATAATTAGCCTAATTGTCAGTCACAACTATTACTTAACTATATTTACTTCACATTTACTTTACAATTCAATCAAAGAAACACATCTACACAGATAGCCTATGGTAGTATCTATGTCTTGTTCAAAAAATAAAATAAAAAATCCATCTAAACTCCCTATGACATAGGACAATTCTGACCCATTTATCAGTAGAATGAACAGATATTATCGATTGCATTGATTTAGGATTTTGAAAATATATGGATACTATTTACATGTGGATATTACTGACATGTATAAATGCGGGGTTTATGCATTAGTAATTGGTCGTTTCCTCTCTGAAGAGCACGAGGAGAGCGAGTAACTCCAGCACTCTCTACACGCCATGTGTGCAGCAATACCTTCTGCTCCATCTCTCCTCATCTGCATTTACTGTATGACCACACGGTGCTCTGGTATTTACTTTGACGTCTATTAACTCCTTATCGAGGAATTTTATCTTAAATATAAGGACATAACGACCCGCTCAACAATTTCAGTCACCGTGTTTGCGCCTTGGTGGAAACAAACTTGAGGCACTTTCTCACGACTGTGTTTATCAGTGGGAATATTAAGGACAAGTGTTTGAATTGAACTCCTCAAGACTTCCAAAGACATTCAAAGAAGGCTAAAAAGCTAAAGCTGATACACAGGTAATGTTGATATTAATATAATGCGCTATAGTTTTGCATACCGTCTGCACTGTACGCGACGCGTAGAACGCTTCTGTACTCACTTCTGCAGTGTAAATGGTACAGTGTACGCGATGCGTTTCTTGCGTTCAAAAACAGTCGGATAGAGCTGAGCATAACAAACTATTTGAACTTAACGTCACAAGATGTTTGGAAAAAATGTTGTTATTAGTAAAAATTCGCGCTAACAGCAGCGTTCTAGTTTTGACGCGTTGGTGTGAGCTGGGATGTTTGTTGATGATTTATTTCCTCTACTGTTCCAGTGATTGAGAATGAATCAGACCGCAGGAGCAACCAATACTTACAGAAGGTGTTCAAAAGGAGGAAAAGTAAGTCGTGGATTTAACTGTATGAAAATGCAGAAAATAATAACAAAACAAACTGAACTGCAAGATGCAAGAGCTTTTATGGTTAATAAATTGGCTGTTGTGTCACAGTTGAAAGATGATTAAAGCTGTATGCTGGTAACTGACAAGATGTCTTGTTGGGTTTGAACTTACACTGAAAGTATATATTTTATTTTATTTTATATTTTTTTCAGAGAGCACCGAAATATGTGTAGTGAGAATAGGTCATAAAGACTAAAAACAGTCTGAGGTGTGGCCCGCAACCTATTAACCAATCAGAGACTCTTGCCTGACTTGACTAACATATTGTTTATATATATTTTTTGACTGACATTTAGTTATCTGCCTGTAGAGGGTAAGGATTTGGAGACAGTGGGTTGACTAATTCTTTGAAAAAAATAGAAAAAAAAAAGAAATATAATTAAACATAATAAATATTAACATTTGAAAAGTGTTAAACTATACCATATGCTCTCAATTTTTCATTCAGTATATGGTTTCAGTTCCTTTATTTGTTCAACTTCTTTTAGTTACTGTAGGTGGGTTAGAAGGTCAAAGTTGACCACTCAAAAGGTATAATAGAAGCTATTTACAGCATACTTGGTCTCGTCGTCCATTTTCTTTGATCGCATAGCTATCAGATCTTGAAAGATCTTGGAAGGTTGTTGAGGTGTATTCCAGGCACAGCTGGACAAGTGTAAATGCAGCCACAAATAATTTGTACTGTTTTTAAACTGGCAAAAAATAAATGAGTTGTAGCTACAGAAACACATATCCCTAGGAGATGAGCATCTACAGTATCATCAGCATGCACAAACTCTAAAATCTGTGGCATCTTTACGTTCAACACATTTCAATGTTTTTCACAGATTCTTTCACTAGTACCGATGACACTCGCTCTCAAATGCTGCAGCCTTCGATTTTGAAATCAACTGAACATCACATCCGTTGCATTCAGTCACGTGTTCTCCATTGAATTGGCATATAGCACAGGAATTTAAGATTTAATATAACTATATTTATGTGGACATGTGTAAACGAAACAGTTTTAACATAAACATGAAATATCTATGATTTGAGAAAACAAACAAAGTGTAATTTGGCCCATGCATTAAGGTTTAACTCAGAGCCCCGGCCTAGCCTCGTGTTCGAGCCTCTACTGAGGACCGCAAGGCAACTTCATTTATCATTACCAATCAAGACTGTATGGGCAGGCGAACTCATGATACATAGTACAGCATGTAATTTAATTCAGTACTACCAATACACATAGTAATCTATGATGAACAGAATCAAAATGTAAGGACAGTCTTCTAATACACTAAGAAGCAATGCAGTAAACAGCTGTATAAAGCAGTAGAATACATAACTCAATGATGTAACTATGCCCACAGTTTTCCCCCTGAATTTTGATAGCAAATAGATAAATATAGTTTTGTATTAGTGGAATGTACAGTATGCACACTGTTTTCCCCAGGCTCTTTGAATTCCCTGTTGGAGTTCCCAGTAGTGCCACGGTGCTTTGGAAATTCCTTAGCATTCCCAGAACTATATGACTATAATTTGGTTTGATGATGCAACTGGCTGCTGAGTGATTGAAGCAAAGTTTTATTGGATCCCACTTTTGTTAGACATGGCTATAAATGTGGAACAATTCTCATCTTTCATTCTTTCTCATCGATTGATGCAGCACCCAGACGATCACAGTTCTAGTTAAAGCTGAATTTCTGTTATGAGCTCTGCAGTGCAGAATAAGGTATGTTTATTGATCTTGATCCTTCCTGTGCTGACTACCCTTTCTGTTCTAGTACTATTAATGCTTATCACAAAACTGCTAAACTTGTCAACCGCACACAATTAGTACTAGAGCTGCTTCCCAAAACAGATGCAGTATCAATAAACTCATATCATTTAATTTATTCAAAAGCTGCAGAATCACCAGGACTGCTTATTAATTTGGAGACATGCTACTCTTGCTTGGCATGTGCTCTGAAAGGTCACTGATTTGAAGGAGAGTTAGTGAAATGTGTGCAGTCTGATGCTGAGAGAAAATCTGTCATGTTTCATGTGGATCAAAATGATAAGTGTGTGTGTGCCTGTGACATTTTCTCTGCAGTGTTATGATAATGGCAGTTAGGAGCAACAGTTCTGCAGGTTATCATGACAAGTCAAATGTTAAAAATTTGAAATCATGTTAAATACCTTGCTTTTTTTATGTTTAATTCTGTTTTTTATTCTGCGCTTCCATTTGACATACATTGGGATCAAATCTTCAATGGCTTACTCCTCCTCAGACCCTTCGAGAAACACCAGTTCAATATCAGTTCCTGTGAGTCATGTCCAATTGCCAGATGTGTCTCCTTCTCCTATGCTGTCATCTTCTTTTAGTTGTTTGCTGTAGTCTTGTCTGTTTTGCCTCCGTTAGTGGTTTTAATCATCCTATGCACCCCTTGTACTCCCTCAGTAACCTTTTTAATTAGTTACAAAGTTGTCACCCCAGTTCTACAAACATAGTACAAACATAGGAAGCCATGCACATTCATTTAAGCTCTACATTGATATAATTTAAAAAAAATTGAGGTACTTTCATATTTAAGCATATACAGCATTAACTATTAACAGCCTATTATAATGTTGTTAAACAAATGTGTATTTATTCATTGTATTAGTGTCGTGTTACTGTAATGATGTTTTGTATTTTTGTGTGACACTGAGAATATATTGGTATTCCGTTACTGATGATAACTGTCCTGGTCCGGAGACAGAAAAGCAGCTTCAATTAATTATACTTCTGATGTGTAGAGGGCATTTGGAAAATGTTTAATTTAAAGCAAAATAACTATAATGACTATTTTTGGACATTTACAAACCATTAGTAGAGTTGTCTTCTGTCAACCTTTTCTTCCTAGAAAATAGTGGCCCCTTACTGCTTCATGCTGTCCAGCCATCTCAGCATTTATGTTCATTGTTTGCTTTCTGCATAGTGGCAAAATGCATGGACTCTTAGAACTTATCTAAGATTATCTTAGAAATATAATTAAAGTGTGCTTTCAGATATACTGACAAACATTTCTGGTGAGCTAAAATACAGTTTAACATCATTTCTTTAATGCACAAACAAAGGATTATTAAAACAATTATTGTACAATATGAAAAATAATACTTTATAATAAAATAATGTAATATAAAAACAACTTTTTTAGATTTTGAGATTATTACAAAGTGCACTTTTTAAAAGTACTTAAGCGAGTTAAGAAACTCATAAACATATTTTCTCTTTAAGAACAATTTCTTTTGTCACCATATGGAAGTATTTTAAAAAAAAAAGATATATATTTTTATGATTTGAAACGTGCTACACATTCACATTCAGTTCCATTAAACGTTTTCCACATAGGAATTGGTTTTACTTTTTGTAATGAATAGTTTTGAAGAAAATAAAGCTCTTTGCCTAATTAATTTTGAACACAAATGATCGTTTTGAGAAATACGCTGTAGATGCATGGATTTTTGCTAATGATTGAGTTTGAATGCGAAACAATGGCATGTGTTTTGATAGATATGCTTGCTGAACGCATTTGTGTGAAAGCAATTAAAAAGATCCACTGCCGACAGACACTGCTGTTCAACCGACTGTATGATGAGTTTTGAAGATGTGCCGTATTGAGACCGTTGGTGAGTGACAAACTGAATGTAGTTGTTTTGTAGGCTTTACAGTGCTCACATCTCAAGAGTCTTTGCTGTCTGCCTGTCACTGCCGTGGTCATTGCGTTCAGTTGTTGATGGGAGCCTTGGCCACTGTTCCTCACAGTGTAATGAGGTATATGTAAGGACAACACCATCAGTTTTGTCCCAGAGGCAGGACACACATTGTGGTGTTATTACTTGATATATACTGTGGTATTATACTTTATGACAAGATGTGACAATGGTAGGAATGCAGAGGTGTGAAGGGAAACCTGTATTATCTCTGAGGCACTTTGAGGATCCAGCGTATCTTGTGGATAGAAGTGTGGAGTGTCACTTTGTGTGGGTTTTGTGTCCACTCGCCTGAGTCTCAAGAAGAGTTTGACGAATCGTTCTGTAGGAAACATGACACTGGAGCAGAGAGCAAAGGAGAAGTAGGATTAATGCAGAGAGTATTTGACACATGCACCTATAAGACCCTTGTTTGTCTGAAGAAAACTGTAGGATATATTTATCTGGGTATAGGAGCCTATATGAAATGTATCATAAATAATACTATTCATATTTCTGGTGCAGTTCAAAAAGTGGTAACCAGCAATTTAACTTTTAAATTTTAAAAGTTAAAAATTTAAAAAGATTAACTTTAAAAAGATACCATACAAATATAAATTTGGTTGTATATTGCAATGCATTTAGATTGATTCAGCAATGTTATTAGTTTTTACTTGAATAGATCCTGTTAAATGAAATGTTATAATGCAATTTTTTAGTATAAATGATATTTAACAGTCCACTAAACCAGGTTTCACAGCACTTATAAAGTGAGATGAGTGGAACTAAAAAGGCATTCAGTATCCTCTAAAATGGATTTGTCACGAAATGAGCAAGGGAGGGAGTCGGATCCATACGCAAAGTGTTTAATAAGCAGAGTAGTCAAACAGGTGGATTATCAACAGGAGCAGACGGGAACAATACAGGCTATCCAAAATCGCAGTCCAATAAACAGGCAGAGGGTCAAACGAGGTGCTAACACAATCCAGGGGGAGAAGACAAGAATCAAAGTCGAGGGAAAACTAGGTCGGTAACGGGAATCAGGTAAATACAAACAATACACGGAGAAACGCTTACAGAGGCAGGACGAACCAAACACATCTGTTGTCAGGGAAACACATGAGGTGGGTGGAGACAGGGAACACATGTGACAGGACATACAAGGAGTGGAAAAAACCCAACATATAACAGAGTGGCTGGAAGTGCTAGCTAAAGTCCTACCTGCACTTCCAGCAGATCATCACAGTACTGAATCAGTCAATCCTCAATAGCTCCAGTCCAGCAGAGGCAGCTTTTAGTACAAGAAGCAAAGTTTCTCTGTATTCTCTCCTTTCAAAGAGCTTCGCTTATCCTCATAAATATTCCCTATCGTGCTTAGTCATGCTTATTTGAGTTAAGAAAACTGATTGGGATGTTCTTTTAATTGTTATTCAAGCAATGTATGTCTCGTGACCAACTTACCATGAACACTTCACCGATGATCTCACTCGCGGATAACTGGCTCTCTCTGCCCGACTCTGGCTGGATCAGCAGGTTGCAAATGCCGATACCGATAGTTTTGAAAATGCCTAATATCGGCCGTGCTCTCTAATTTAAATATATGCATATGAAATACATATTTAAATATACACATGTGAAAATGTGTTAGATATTTTAATGTATATTTATAAATAATATTTTTTGCAGATAATACATTTATATATATATAATTTTTTTGTATTTGTAAATTATTTGTAAAACTTTTATTTTCTATTAAGGAAAAAGTCAGACTTTATGTCCTGAGGATGTGTAGATTTTTACGGTACACTCTCACATTGCAAAAAAGTAAACAGAAACACAGTGAGCCGAGGGCTTTCTTGCACTCTCATAGAAAGGTCTGGTTGTGTCAGCGCATGTCCCTGGGACTGTGAGTGCCGTGGAGAGGAGGGCGGCTCCATGGAGATGAACCCTCAGCGGGCTCTCAGAGTGAGGGCCACTCCACCACTCTCCTCTCACTGCCCCCTCCATTATCAACATCAATTGATGGCTGCTCCACCACGAACGGCCCCTCAGAAAAAGGAGAAAATACTTTCAGTGAGACGCCTGCTGCGAGAGCTTGTGTCTTCATTGAGATCGCATTGATTTACCTATTGATTGTTTTGTAGGGGGCTGCTGGGGTTCATACGGGTTCAAGGCACGATGGCTATTGATTCCCCAGAGCTGCAGCAGCACAGCTTGTCCGTGTGAACCGTGCTTATAATACATCTAGCCTCAGAAAGAGATACCAGGCTTTTTAAAGCCACTTTAAACAACAAATGACCATTGTCCTCGCTTTAATGTATCAACGGTTTCTTCAAGACAGCAATAAAGCTGATATACCTGATCTTTCACCCTGAGAAACATAACTTGGAAATCTAATGTATGTAAAGCGTCTAGAGTTTCAGAGGAATCTCAAAAAGACTTTGTTGTATGAGACATACTGGTATGTCAACATGTTTATCAAATTTCAGTTGTCATGGTAACATGAGTCTAGGCATATCCCATAAGCATCGTACTGTAAATATCAAGAAAAAAAAAATTAATTTCAACCGGAAACCATGAATTACAATGATTATATATTTATTATTCATAAATTATTACTATTTATTACACATAAAATTATTTGGATTATAAAATATATATAAATTCTAATACATGCGTTACTATTTTATTATTATTCAATTATTATATAGTTTTTTTTTAGAAACATTATATAAAAAGTTATGGTGCAAATAATTAAAATGTTGATAATCTGGAGAAAAACGTACAACCTAAATAATAATAATAATAATAATAATAATAATAATAATAATAATAATAATAATAATAATTTCATTACAAAATGAAGTAAATTTCATGAATATGAATACTGGATATTATCATAAATATCATTACCTAAATATTATTATTATCACTAATAGTACCATAAAATAAATAAATTGACAGTTCACATGAAAATAATATAAATTACAGTGTATTTTACAATTTCAATAATAATAATTATTATTATTATTATTATTATTATTATTATATAATTGAAAAACAAAACATTTATTTTATAATATTTTCATGAATACTGTGCTTTACAATTCCAATAATAATAATAATAATAACAACATATGTGACATTAAAAACTGTATTGTAAATGAAAATATAATTTAAGTTTTTTTTTTTAAACATAAAATGATTTAGATTTTATAGGACCCTTTTCACGTTTCCGGGTTTCTCCACAGCGATAGTCGTCATAACTGGGTAAACTTGAATAGCAGTGAATGGGATGGTACCACAAAGATACTGCTTAAAAAGATAAAGGGAACACTTAAACAACACAATGTAGCTTCAAGTCAATCACACTTCTGTGAAATCAAACTGCCCACTTAGGAAGCAACACTGATTGACAATCAACTTCACATGCTGTTGTGCGAATGGAATAGACAGGCAATTATAGGCAATTAGCAAGACACAATAAAGGAGTGGTTCTACATGTGGTGACCACAGACCACTTCTCAGTTCCTGTGCTTTCTGGCTGATGTAGGAACAGGAGGAACAGGAGGAGGACTGCCAGAGCCCTGCAAAAATCACCTCTAGCAGGCCATAAAAAAATGTTCATGTGTCTGCTTAAAGGATCCGAAACAGACTTCCAAGAGGGTGGTATTAGGGCCCGACATCCACAGGTGGGGGCTTACAGCACAACACCGTGCAGGACATTTGGCATTTGCCACAGAACACCAAGGTTGGCAAATTGGCCAATGGCACCCTGTGCTCTTCACAGATAAAAGCAGGTTCACACTGAGCACATGTGACACATGACAGAGTCTGGAGACGCTGTGGAGAACGTTCTGCTGCCCTCAACATCCTCCAGCATGACTGGTTTGGCAGTGGGTCAGTAATGGTGTGGGGTGGCATTTCTTTGGAGGGCTCCCCAGAGGTAGCCTGACTGCCATTAGGTACAAGATGAGATCCTCAGACCCCTTGTGAGACCTTATGTGGTGAGGTTGGCCTAATGCAAGACAATGCTAGACCTCATGTGACTGGAATGTGTCAGCAATTCCTGCAAGACGAAGGCTTTGATGTGATTGACTGGCCTGCCTGTTCCCCAGACCCGAATCCAATTGAGCACATCTGGGACATCATGTCTCGCTCCATCCACAAACGCCATGTTGCACCACAAACTGTCCAGGAGTTGGCGGATGTTTTAGTCCAGGCCTGGGAGGAGATCCCTCAGGAGACCATCCTCCACCTCATCTGAAGCAAGCCCAGGTGTTGTAGGGAGATCATACAGTCACGTGGAAGCCACACACACTACTGACCCTCATTTTTACTTGTTTTAAGGACATTACATCAAAGTTGGATCAGCCTGTAGTGTGTTTTTTCCACTTGAGTGTGACTCCAAATCCAGACCTCCATGGGTTAATAAATTTGATTTCCATTGATCATTTTTGTGTGATTTTTGTGGTCAGCACATTCATCTATGTAAAGAACCAAGTATTTCATAAGAATATTTCATTTATTCAGATCTAGGAATTGTTATTTTAGTGTTCCCTTTATTTTTTTGAGCAGTGTATATTTTTTTTATTTTTTTTGCGTTTCCATTGGCTGAAATAGCAAAAGAAAAACTCCACGATAATGTTTTCATGACTTCCAGTAAAAGAAAAAAAAAAAAAGAATAGAGAGAGAGAGACTGATAACAGCAGTCAAAAGAGAGAACAATGTGAAATTTATACCATTCCCCTTGTGGACGCTGCATCAGAAATTAATCTTTTTGTAATTTGATGCAAAGGTAAAATGATACAAAGAATGGTGTTATAAATGTGCATTTTTTTACAAATACAAGTAAGAAAAACTTTTAAGGACTTACGATGCTGTTGACCATTAAATGCGTCATCACAGTCTTGTGAAAAGGGTCGATTGAAAATGTAAAAATTATTATCGTTGTTGTGTCAAATATTATTAAACAAACATTAATTGGAATGACTGCATGGGTTACAATTAAATGCGTGTTGTATAATATTAAATGCACTACATTAATTATATTAGTGGATGGCACTTCCTTATGCGAAATAATGTATTTTTTAAAATTCAGTTATGGTCCATACACCTCTTGGCGGTTTACTTGAGGTTCATTCTCAAACAAACGAGCACACCGACGTACTGACAAGCTTTCAGTGCACACAAGTACACAAACACACATAAATACTGTTGTCAAGCTTCAGGGCGTTCATTGACCAAAACACACGACATCAAAACACTGCACCCACTGAACCCACTGCCCACATACACAGCCTGTCAGCGCAGAGCCATTATACTGAGGCGCTAAACTGAAAGGAAACAGACAGAAGCGGAGCGCGCGAACCCGTGGAGTATAATTACACAATCACCCTCATCCTCTTTCCCTCTGTCACCTCTGCTTTCTCTCCTCAACCTGATGGATCCTCTCGGAATGAGCAATTCCTTACTGCTGGAGGTCTTTACACAACGCTCTTTTCTTTCCGTTTATTTGGGTTGTAAATAACTGATTTTCCTTAGGCTACTCGCAGACTTTTGGGAGTTGGGTTAACTTTAACCTGGTTAGAATAGTGACGATCACCCCTACTGGTAAAATTCGTAACTACTCAATA
>JAUMHP010000038.1:716306-728885 GCA_032361065.1 Enteromius trimaculatus | reverse complement strand
CGGACATACTACTCGCCTCGCATGCTGTTTTTCGCGTACTATATAGTAGGGAAGTAAGCGATTTCGGACGCAGCGAGTTTAAATACTAGACACAATCAAAGGATAATGTGGAACACCTGGACACACACGGCTGGCAGGGAGTGAACACTAATTACAAGGGCGGGGTTACAGATGAGGACAGCACAATGGAGACAGAGGGTAAACAGAAACACAGAGCACATGGCACAACAAAACAACAAAGATCACAAGAGCAAGACACATAAAGTTCATGACTAGCTGAAGTGCCATCCTGAGCTGGACTGGCACATCAGCTGATCGTGACAAATATACTGCGTTGCTAACGATTTATGTAATCGGTTTAACAAGTTTACTTGCCAGAATTTTGTTTGCTTCGTAGAGCTTGATCGCACACTTCTCAAAACGATTACAATTTCATTCGGTTTGGGCATTTTTCATATGGATGGGACTTTTAAACCGATTACAGTGCTCCATGTGAAAGCACCTATTGACCCAAAATATCATTCAGTATGTGTATTATAAATTTTTTATAGATTCTATGAGTTATGTTAAGCAGTTTCACCCAAGTTAATTCAGGACAAATGTGGAGAAAAAATTGAAAGGAATGCTGCCTTGCTAGGACTAAAATAACTGGATTCTTGCAATAACATTAAACTTTAACAGACCATATAAGTTTGCATATGATGTTTGTCTCCATAAGGCCTTACACTTTCAGGATAAAATTTTAATGAGATCTTAAATGCCGGTCAGACAGAAAATTAAATAACGCCTGTTAGACCCTGAACAGAATATTCCCCGGCCATTATCATGGGAGCAGTCACTACATCTAAATTAACTTATAAATGCATGGCAGCGCCTTGCATTTCAGCCACGCTGCCATTTAGTGTCTGTTGTTGCTTAAGGAATTCACTCAAGAGGCTTAAAAGATAATGGGAATGAAAAGTAGGCGCTTGTTGAGGGTCACATACACAAGATTGATGTCCTGGCTTTGAAGACCAGTCCCATAAAGGTTTCCTGGGATGTCTTTCATCCATGTTCAGAGCATGGTCAGGGACTGAACTTAGAACTTGGCCATGAAACAAAATGACTGGCTACCAAAAATGGTCTTAAAGGCTCTAAAATATTGCTGAAACACTGCCTTAAATGGAAAACAGGCTCAATTTATTTTCTGTCATTCTGCAAATAAACATAGAAGAAACATGGTTTTCAGTCTCAAAAATCTCTTTAAAATTTGAAAACACTGTATTGTTTTCTGTGAATAAATAAGTCATTTTGAAGTAAATATTCTTGCCTACAAGACTGGTTACTCAAAAGTATTTTTCAGGACTACAGTAGTAAACATTTGAAGTGGATCACAAAAAAGTTAATCAAAATTGTCCTAAGACAACAATGAATATTGTTTTGGTTTTGGGACAACTTTTATGAAAGGTTTGGATCAATTTCAAATGGATGGGATGGGGGGGATCCAAAGCAGAAATGATTTTGTAACTGACAGCGCCTTCATGGAAGCGGATTTGGAAGCCTCACGTTTTCCTCACGTTTTTAGACTCTTCATTTGAGCGTACCCTTAAGAGAGTAAGTTACATTTAATGCTAAAGTATCGTTAACGCTAATACAAACATTATTTTAGTGTGTTAGGGCAGAACGATGCAGCTCTGGTTAAACCGCTGGATGCTGGGTTGAAATGCAACTGGAATTGGTCTGGCTTCAAAGGGCAAGAGGTGTCCTTTTATTTAAGGGATGTACATATATGTCTTTAGACAAATGTCAATACAGTATTTTTTCAGAACCTGTGCTTGGCTTATTATTCCATTGAAATTATTTGGCTAATGTAAAATTGGCAAAGGGAAACTTGTATCAAACATGTTTATTTTTTTTCTGGCATGCTCTGTTTTCAATAGCATTTGTAGTTGATGGTATGTTTTTCGATAATGTTATTACATTGTTACATTGTTATGTACAATGTAATTGTGTTTATATTATATTGAAAAACATGTTTGCTGCTATTGAGTTGGGATACAGGTATGGTTAGGGACAGGCATGGGTAGGTTTAAATGTGGGTTAAGGTGTGAGGGATGGGTCAACAGTGTAATTATAAATGTAATTACAGAAATATATCGCAGACATAATTACAGTACATATAGGTATTTTTAAAAGTATACTGTGAGTACAGTTGAAAAACATTTACGTACACAATAAGTTCATGGTACAAAATTATTAATTTAAATGTAAGTACATACATAGTAGTTAAAGCCACTCAATATAAAAATTGGGACCATAAGAGCAAGCTGAGTAAACAGTGACAGAATTGTCAATATTGGGAGAACTTTTTAACGCATCTCACTGAAACCAAGTATAGTCAATGGGGAGAGGGGACTAAATAATCGCAGAGGGTGCATTATGGATCAGTGGCGAGAGGTGAGACGGGTCCTCTCTGCCGAAGCATTCAGTTGTTTCATATTCATCTGTCTGATTGAAGCTTGAATGTGTGCTACATTTAAATTGGCACGGAGCCCCCTCCAGAGTACTAGAGATATCCAATGCCTTGCCAATCATATGCACATAATAAGGAGAGGAGGGTGAAGGTGAGAGTCATGACTTCCAAATGTCTTCTGTTCTGTTTGTCAGACTCGTCAGGCATGCAATATCTCAACCGCCGCCCAAGCGAGCTCAGTTATTGACCTTAAAACACTTTCAAAGGGTTTTATTTGAAAGAAATCTTTGTCAAAGCCATAGAGGGGCGACAGTGACTGTTTATGCATGCTTTGACTGATTGATGTCGAATGCATCTCTGTTTGAAGTCTGCTTTGGCGGGGGATCTGAGCACAGGAAGTGTGTACAGTGGAGCGCGGGCCATATTGGGCCGTAGCGTGGCGTCTGCAAGTGGCCACGCTCACCTAAAGTGCTGTGTGCACATGGAGCCACTGATGCTTGCTTAATGGCAGACTGTGGTGTCTCGCTCTGCCTTTCCAAATCCAACCGTTTGGGCAGATGCTCCCTGGCAGTCGAAGAGCCTCTGGCACACACCTATTAATTAGCTTCCCACAAACAGGAAGCAGGTTTTGGGAGAGGAGATGGATGCCGTCTCCGTTCCAACTCGTCTTGTCTGAGATGCTCTGAAGTGACAATCTCTCAGAAGAACTTTTGGCACTCAAAAGTTTCATGGGAAATGGCAGTGTTTGAGAGTGCACAAAGCTGGCACTTGACAAGTGGGAGTGGATTTAGAAAAGCACCAAATGTTCCTCTGTTGTGGCTTTGTTGTTTGTGATAGAGATTCATTTTTTCTGTTGTATAGCTACTGAGCTGAAGCGGAGCTTATTGTTTACAGGTTATTTTGAGTCATATGTTGCCTACCTGCTTACATATTTCAGGACGCTGCAGAGCTGAGTCTGACTGGCGTTCAAGTTTGGTTTTGTTGGTTGGCTGTAAATGCTGTTTTATGAGGTGAACACCTAGGAGAGGTACGTCGCAAACGTTCCAGACTAAACAGTAAAATGTGAAAAGATCTGTGAGGGTGAGATAGAGCCAAGTCTGGAAGCATCCTGATACTATTTCCCACAGTACATATACAGACTCAAATTGCCTACAACTGCTTGGATTGCATGGTAGATGACCTTTTAAAATCTTTGTGTGGTTTCACACTTGCCTCTAGTGACTTCATTGTTATCTAGTAGTCCCAACAAACTGATTTCATCATTGAATAGGATAATGTCTGCTGCAGATTTGCCTTAGATGAGTTTTGATCTGTTTTCAGGTGTAGTGTCATGTTGCAAGACCTTTTTATTATCACCAACTTTTGTGCACATTGCAGCTATTTCCAGCCAAACACAAGATCGTAGACCATCAAGGATTCGTAATTTTACAATTAAAGAAATAATTAATATTACCATTTTTGAAGAAAGCTGTAGTAGACATCGACTCAGATTTAAGCTTACAATTTTTGCTAAATCTTCAACATGGGCTCAATGGAAATAAATGTTTCTAAATATATTTCTGCAGAAACTGAAAAAAGTACCTGCACAGATTAATATTTCTGCAGTTTTCAGTTCACTAGAGGCATACAACTTTTATTTCTTTTAATACAAAGTATAATTTGCAGGTCCACAAGCCCAATTTTTGCTAAATTGCTTAAGGAATATCATATTATGAATTCAAAACCATTTTAACATGCTGTGACATCTGAAAACGAATACTTTTGAATATTAAGTAGGTTTGTCAGATAGTTCCCGTAGTATTGAGCTCAACTTTAGAGGTAAAGCGCTCAGGTACAAATCCTGTGAAACTACGGTTCCACAAAACAGTTCAGATCTACATACTGCATAAGGAAGTTCAAATAGCACAGTTTCATCAACAAATCCGTTTTTATACCAGTTCTGCCAATTTTGTTCCCAGCTTGGTTTAGGGGTATATTTCCAACATGATAGAGCATTAACCTTTAGTGACACTGCCTGGATATTTGAATAATGAACCACCCCAATATGTACCTGAAGCAAAATAATAAAAACACAGTAATACGTGCCTATATCAGCGTAACAAAAAATGTAACAGGATCACATATTGATTCCGCATTTTAGCACCACTAAATACTTTGCAACTGCCTTAAAATGTGCAGTAAATAAAGGTGTTGCAGAAATCTTTTTAGAATAACATATTTCCAATAAGCCTGGGTTGCAAATCCTGCTTTGCGATTCATAATGGCATCTGAATATCATGACACTGTTGCATTTTCAGATCACTTTTATTTCTTCTCATCCCAGTATTTCATAGAACACTATGGGGCATTGAATTTAGCACTTGAGGTGCAATGAAGCCTTTCTGATTGATAGATATGTACACTGTTAAAAGACCTTGACTGTAGCCTCAGGGTAAAGACATATCCAACCCCAGAGTCTTCTGAAAGGTCAACGCGCCATTTAATCAAACATCAGACTGCTGAGGCCGAGCTGTCAGAGCTACGTGACCTTCTGCTCTCCCCACTTTTAAAGATCAGCTCTAACCCGCTCAAATGCTGCCACATCACCCAGCCCATCCTGCTATTTCCCGAGCGGGTTCACTCACCTTGCTGCCTTTTTGCTCTAGGTCTTTGCCCGCTGTCTGTGTTTCCTTCAAGTGTGCTTATGATCTTTGTCTAGTTCTCGCCTTTGTTGCTGGTGCTTGCTGACAGATGCTATTATAGCATACCATTGATATCACATGGACATTTTTTTTTAGCAAACTTCTGTTCAGCTTTCAATTATTCTGTGCTCAGTAGCAGGAAATCCAGTCATCTTTTAGTCCCAAACCAAAATGACACATTGTCATTAGGGCTAATAGAGTTTGATGCGGCTCATTAGCTCTGCATAGGCTACTGCGTATAGTGGCACTATTTTTCGATGGCAAATTGGATGCGAGGATGATCTCTTGCTAATGGTTATTTCTAATGCAAAGCTAATGTGGATGCCCAAGCCCCTCCCATGAATCCAAATGAAACAGGGTTATTAGAGAGGAGGATACTGTATAGTAGAGTGTCTAAGTATCAAATGCTGGCCTTGGATTGCAATTTAAATGCTTTTAGCTTTTGTACAGCCATTGCTGAGGGTGTCTCCTGTGCTTATTAGCAGTGCAAATTTGCAAAGCTTCATAAAGCAAATTGATTTGCAAGGTTTTTGTGTAAAGCAGTTTTCTCAACTTTGTTGAAGGGGTCATATGATGTTGCTAAAAAGAACATTATTGTAACATTGATGTAATGCAATGTGTTTATGCGCTTCAAAAAACACATTTTCCACATAATGTATATTATTGTATCTCCTCTAAGCCCCGCCTTTCTGAAACATGTCAATTTTTACAAAGCTCATCATTCTGTGCGTTGTGATTGGCCGAATACCTCAAGCGTGTGACGGAAATGTTATGCCCATTACAATAACGTGCTGCTGGCACAATGACACAAAATCAATAAAAGCTATTTGAAACAAGGCATCTGTTGCATCCAGAGGGAACTTAATTACTAATTATGATGACTTAATACTGTATTTTTTACCAGTCGCGTTGCATCACACCTTCTAAACATGACCATGTCTGCATTCATGGTCGGAGAAACAACAAGCACAACTCTACACTGCTAAAAATGCATTTGAATAGTGAGTAGCAGATTCTTTTAATATGAAAATGTAACTTACTTACAGGTTGTGAGTCAGAAGCACCAGGCTGTCCTTGCAGAGTTGGAATAGGCCCACTTTATAGCCAGCAAAGGCTAATCTGTGGGGTTCAAGAATCAGTTCTTGTGACAGTGACGTAGAGATGTAGGCGCATGTTTAATTAAGCCATTTCAGGAAGGCTTGGTCAAGCCTTCATTTTTATAAAGAATATCTCTTTGTTTTGAGACTTTAGTCTTTGCAACTACAGGGATCTCTTCTAATCTCAAATAGTTTGTAAGTCCCAAAGAGAATGGCAAACTCGAAATGTAAATTCTAGATGTTGGGTGAACTAAGTAGACTGAGGATAATTATTTTTACATCTAGATTTAATCTCTTTCCTTTTTTTAAATACCTTTACAGTTTTACTTATTTAAATCAATTTAGCCATTTTGAGGCTTGGAAGTGTGCTGAGGCCCCCTACTGGGTCCCAACCCCCAGGTTGAAAGCTGCTGGTATAAAGTAATAGGATTACATTCAGGCAATTTCTATGATTTTTTTCTGTCATCAAATCACATTTCTCAGCACTGTTTCACTCCACCCTTCCCTCTTAATGAGCTCACGTGTCCTAAAATGCATTTCTGCCTCATCTTGCTTTTTCAGCTCTGATCGCTGAAGATATGATTGAACAATGTGTTAAAAGTGCAGAGATGGCAATAAAACTATTGCATTTTCTGCAAGCTGTCTTGCTGTCCCTATCGAGTGTTTAGTAATCAGCAACAAATACAGAATACTGCATAATGCATTAACAGCATATTTTTTATGAAACAAGTCTTGTTCATCCTAATGACAGAACCATTTTCTTAATATGCGGTAGTACACAGCTAAACTTGCAACTACCGGGATCGCATGATTGCACTAGTTAAATAAATGTTGTGAAGCTGCATTTTTGTTTTGCATTTGTTTTGTAACCTGTATCGGGCAAATATATATTTGAATGTTCTGAAATTTGAAAATAAGATTAACCCTAGGCACTTTTTGTTGTTGCAAGTGAACAGTGCTGCATGAGTTGTAGAAATCTTAGATATTCTGAGTCCACATATAAGCCAAAATTGATGTGATCAAGCTTCCCCAGAGGTGGACAGAAAATATTAGAGATGAGTCATGTTTTTGCATCAGTTTTTGCAGACATCTTCACATCATCTCACCTGCACATTCTCTGCAGTCTCCATCAATGCAGTGCAGAAACCATTGACTCAACTACTAGTTGAGTAGCATCCTGGACAACAAATAAGTTGTTTTGCAAACCCCAGAATTTATTTTTGAGAAGAGCACCAAACATAGTTTGTAACTAGGATCAACAACATAATTTATTTAAAAATACAGTTCAGAAATGCAGCGGCTTATACACATCTTTTTCCCCCTTAAGTTTGAGGTTTGTCAGTATGGTGCAATAGTTACTGTCTTTTAAAAATCTTTAAAATAATGAAATTCTTTGAAAGAAAGCCTTACTAAGTGCGATGCCAATAAACATCTTAAAGTTTTTAATATTTTTACTCCATGACAAAACAAGGTTGTTTCATGTTGTTGTATATGATGTTTTAAAGATATTGTAAACATGCATCCATATCTATGATATTATCTACATTTCTTTTTTTAGAGCCCTTACATTTTTTCAAGATTTATAGTTTAAACTTGAACTTGACATTTACATCTATTCACACTTTTTCTGCCCAGTAGCAGTTGAACTTTTTCAAATTGAGAAAATACGCTAGCTGACAATATTTGAAGTTTGTGGAATTTTGTAGTGTGTCCTGTTAGGATTTTTCTTTCTTTTGTGTGTGTGGAATGTGTCAGATAAGGCTGAGCTAGCAAAACTCTCATTGACATTTTGCTAGTTTTCCAGAGGTCTAAATGAATACAAATGTGAATGCGTAACATTTAGTTTTCAAAGGCACTTATCAAAGTCCTTATCAATGATCTGCTTGCTCTTTCCTCTGTACAACTGACTGACGAGACATTTAATTAGGGCTGAAACTAGTGTTCTCATGTAGTGCTCTATAGCTTTTACCACACACAGAAAAAAAGCACCTTGACTCTTCTTTGGGAAGAAAATACTTTGTTAGCTACTCTTGCTTGTTAAAGAAAATATTTGAACCAATTCAGCAACAACTCAAAGCACAAAGGCACGACATGGTTGAAGACGGGCATACACAGTGCGATTTTTGAGGACGGACAAGCTCGCATGCAATTATTTTGGTTATCGGAGGAAATCGTCTCTACCCGTATGGTTGGGACTTGTATGATGTGTGAGAAATTATGAGACGAGCAGAGTACCTTACAAGCACTTCCCAACCGCACGATCATTTTTAAACCTGTCAAAAAACTTTGGGAGCTGTCGGATTGAAAGTGTGACGTGTGTGCTGTTGAACAAGCCGATTTGTTGAGCAAACTGGAAATGATCAGAAGCTAAAAAAGAAAACCTCAGAAGAAGAACGATGAACATGGCAGCGCCACAGAGAATTTGGACTCGCTGAAATCGGCAGGTTTTAAAATCGTGCCGTGCACCACTATGTCTGTAAACAAAGTCACTTGTGATGTGTGAGTGGCCATACGGTCTTCTGTCTGAATTCGCACCGTGTGGTGCCGCCTTAAGAAATTCTGTTGTTCAAATCAAACAGAATGGGGAGGAAGGGTTATGATGCTTTTTAAATTTGACTCACTAATTTTGTAAGGTAAATCAAATCCATTTGTTTAGACTTTGCATTAGGAATGTTTCAATCATTCTGCCTGATATCAAAACCAGATAATCACTTTGTTTGATACATGTGATACATCACTCAACGTCTTAATTACAAAAACATCATAATAATTTATAATACGAAAGATGTAAACGTACTTTGCACTTAGAGGTATGGAGACAGTAAAATCTCCTGTACTCTTTGTATTATGATATATATACACGTCTTGTTCCCGTTAATGGAAAAATAGACTTAGATACTTGGATTAAAATAGATAATTTACTTACTGTAGATTTAAAAAAAAAAAAAAATGGATAAAAACATAGAAGTTAGTCCGTTTTTGGAGTTAGTCAGAGACAAATGAGTGGTGAAAAGCAGTACTGTGAGGAGGTCAGAGGAGAATTTGCAGACTGGTTCAAGCTGACAGAAAAACACATCAAACTTTATAGTGAGTGGACTACAGCAGAAGAAGGCACAATAGGCTTCGCTCTTGCCAGTTATAAGGACAGGAAACTGATGCTACCGTGGGATTGGACTCAACAAAACTGAACATAAAGATAAAAATGTCAAAAAGAAGGAAAAAAATGCACTCAGCCAGAGTTCGAAATAATTCAGAATATAACTGCAGTAGCAACGATGGGCCATCTACAGAGCCATCACCAATTATAACAACTGCATGGTGTTCACACGTGTACGTAAAATAAAACTATTTCAGAGTCTGCTGCATGTGCCACACTTCCTGCTGCTGGTTAATGGTGCTATGAAAAGCTGAATGCTTCCCTGACAGTATTTATAAAGTTCATGTCTGTGTTACGGCATTGCATTTGAACTCTGCTAGTACAGATGTTGCAAAGAACATATTGATACAATGTGACTGGTGACCAAGTTTCTCATAACACTTGCACAGATTCCCATTCAGTGGTCTGGTGGGATGCATTAAGTCTAATAACAACCAGGAATTGAAAATAGTTGCCAAGCTTGGTTCTGTCTGAAAGCACAGTGTAACCGTCCAATAACAAATAAGGTTTTCCTAATTCCACGAAAGCATGCGAATGTACACCTTGCAATCATTATTTCAGAACCTTTCTTAAATTAAACTGGTCATTTAGTCTCTCTGTTAGATACACTGTAGAAGAGGTTTGAAATCGTATCTTCAATCATGCGGTGTGAAGTAAGCTCCAAGATCTTAACTCAAGATCTTTTACATTATCACACTCCGAAGAACAGATATCAGTAGGATCAGCAGGGTTACACATGTGAAAATGAAACACCTTTTCTACTGCAGATCACTGTTAGTGGACGGGTGTTCAAATACAATAACAGGTTATATTTTACATGGGCACCTGCACGGAGTCAAGTAAACATCGCAGAGCTGTCTGTGTCTGTGGGGTCGGGGCCACTGTGGCCCCTGTGAGTGTGTGTCTAATGGGAGGAGGGCGTAATGGCAGCTGCTTATGAACCCTGCCCACGTCCGGATGGATGAGGCTGTAACTGAAGTGGGCTTTTATCCAGGAGAATGTCTCTCAAAATACCCCCATCTCAGCCCTAGCCATGTGTGCCACGAGAGACAGTCATTTCACTCTGTCGTTCTGTGAGCTCAGGGGAGAGAGACAGGCCTGGAGGATCCAATCAGTGCAGAAAAACATTTGGCGTCTCGGTCCGTAGGGAAAGCTGCTCCGCATGAGTGCCGCTCCTCGCTGTTCCTCTCATGTCCATCTCTATTTGTTACAGGGGAGATGAGCTTTGAGTTTTGCTGTTTTACAGTTGGAGTTTGGAATGTGGTCGCTGAGCCTTTACATCAGTGATTCCGACTTGGTGGGTTGTGACCCAAAAATGCATTGCAGATCTGTTCTGATGCCAGATGCAAATAAAAACTGCCCAGATAACCATGCTTACAATAGTTAGGGTAGCAAAATAAACAATGTTATGAGCTTTTAAAGGGGGGGAAAACCTTTCATATCTCATATCTATAGCATTTTGGTGAAAATTAATTTCTCAGCTGGTAAATTAGTGAAAGTACTGTAGACAGGTATGGTCATCATGTCTCATTTCCAAAAAAAAAAAACAGCAATAGGCTTTAAAAACATCACAAAAAAAATAAAAAATAAAACATTAACATTTTAGAGTTCAACAGATAAATCCATTTTGTTTATTTTTATGTTTTATTTTATTTTATTTTATTTATTATTTTACTTATTTTTGTGCATTCCATGCAATACAAATTAAACTGGGGTTGTTTTGATTAAGTAATGATAAGTCAAACAAGTACAGGTAACTTGCCAAATTAAAGTTCGTATATACACTACTCAAAAAAAATAAAGGTAACACTTAAACAACACAATGTAACTCCAAGTCAGTAACACTTCTGTGAAATCAAACTGCCGACTTACGAAGCAACCCTGATTGACAATCAATTTCACATGCTGTTGTGCAAATGGAACAGACAGCAGGTGGAAATTATAGGCAATTAGCAATAAAGGAGTGGTTATGCAGGTGGTACCACAGACCACTTCTCAGTTCCTATGATGTTTTGGTCACTTTTGACTGCTGGCGTTGCTTTCACTCTTGTGGTAGCATGAAACGGAGTCTACAACCCACACAAGTGGCTCAGGTAGTGAAGCTCATCCAGGATAGCACATCAATGCGTGCTTTGGAAAGAAGGTTTGCAGTGTCTGTCAGCGTAGTGTCCAGAGCATGGAGGCGTTACCAGAAGACAGGTCACTGCATTTGGAGGCATGGAGGAGGCCGTAGGAGTGCAAAAGAGCCCTGCAAAATGACCTCCAGCAGGCCACAAGTGTGGCTGTGTCTGCTTAAACGGAAACAGATCCTATGAGGGTGGTCCAACACCCAACACTATGCAGGACGTTTGGCATTTGACAGAGAACACTAAAATTGGCAAATTCGCCACTGGCGCCCTGTGCTCTTCACAGATGAAAGCAGGTTCACACTGAGCACATATGACAGAGTCTGGAGACGCCGTGGAGAACGTTCTGCTGCCTGCAACATCCTCCAGCATGACTGGTTCGTGTAGTAACCACGTACGATTGTGACATTGATTGCGAATGTTTGTTTGAACTATGCTTTCGGGAAACACCAAATCTTTGAACTGTGATGGGAACGACAGAACTTGCAACCATAGTAGGCTAACCACGTATTGTCACGTGGTGAAGCCACACACAGACACAGTGCGACTGACATCACTCCTCGGAGAGGCTTTTTATTAAATAAATACACAAAATAAGTGAAAGGGGAAAATAAAGTGTCCAAAATAAAAGGGAAGATGGTGTCCTTGTTGTGCTGCTGGCGTGCGGTGAGGGTCAGGCAGTGCAGAAAGGAAAGGCGCCTTTGCGGCTCGCCCCTCTCGTGGCGTACATCTGGAGCGGCTCCAGTGCCTCTTGCACCTCTCGCGGCTCACTCTCCTAGTGGCTCGCTTTCTGGACGGCTCGCTTCTCCAGCGTCAGCCTGACGTCGCTCCGCCGCCTCCTTCCCGGACCCATGAGGACACCAGCGGAGGGAAGAGACCGGTCTCCCGAGGAGGGCACGCATTATCCTTTTAACGGCGCGGTGATGAGGCACCATTAGACTCTGTCCAGTCTTGCGCCCTCCTCTCATCCGCCCACTCATGCCGGAAGCCTGGCAAAAGGCGACGAGGAAGAGATGGGGACGACGATGATTGTCTGGGAAGGTGGCTGCCTCACCACAGTATATAT
>JAUMHP010000038.1:697202-707447 GCA_032361065.1 Enteromius trimaculatus | reverse complement strand
GTAGCTTTAGTGTAGTTCAGCTACATTCAATGTAGAGTAACTGATAGCTTAGCTCACTACATTTTCTAAGTAGCTTGGCCAACACTGACTATATTAGCGATGGAAACATATTTTAGGGTGACCGTATGTGCCATTTTCCCAGTACGTGTCCAAGCCAGGATTTCTATATTGCCTCATACTGTATATGTAGGTTTTGGCTTTGTTTGTGCAAACCGATTGGTGTATGACATCGGTTTCTTATGTTTGGAGGTACTTTGAATCAAAACAATATAGAAATCATGGCCAGGATGCATCCTGGGAAAATGACACGTACGATCACCCAAACATATTTTCTTGCATTTTTAGCATTAGAAAACCAGAAAGGTGTAGTGCATGAGTGAGAGTTGTGTGGGAGAGAATACTGGGACTGATGATTTCTTCTACTGATGACATCATC
This sequence comes from Enteromius trimaculatus, assembly GCA_032361065.1. Classification (NCBI taxonomy): domain Eukaryota; kingdom Metazoa; phylum Chordata; class Actinopteri; order Cypriniformes; family Cyprinidae; genus Enteromius; species Enteromius trimaculatus. The sequence goes on along the minus strand of JAUMHP010000038.1, from coordinate 707,011 downwards.
CCTTATATCCCTTTCAAAAACTCATATCTAATAAAGTGATGAAGACATCTCCCACTCATCCTGACTGGCAGGATATTCTCTACAGCTGTGTTCAGGATATGCTACTGAACTGGATACGCTATGGCAAAGATTCTCTAGCACTTAAAGTCCACTTTCCTGCAGTGTTTATTTCTAACCCTACTCAAACACACCTGAACAAGCTAATCAAGGTCTTCAGGCTTTCTAGAAATTAACTGGCAGGTAAGTTACTGGCAGGTAAGGCTGGAGCTAAACTCTGCAGAAAAGCAAGTTATGCTAACAATTATTCAACATTTCACTAAATTGCACTAAACGGACAAAAAATTTTTAACCTTTGGTAGTCCTGTCATGTATGTTATGCAAGGTGTTCACAGAAATCACAGCTGAAGTTACTTGTGGTTCCTTTGCCTTTTATAAATCGAAGGTGAAGTCATGCACATTGCATTTGTGATATTGAAGACTTTTGAAGCAGTTCCTGAGCTTCCTTGAAGCCGAAATGTCAGAGGCAGACACGTTAGGGTCGCTGACTCAGCAGCTGACAAGAATAGAATTACTGCTAGACGGACAGCTGCGCAGCGCTGTTGATGAGGTAGAAATTACGATAAGGCCTTCATGGCTGTTTGAAAAAGAGGAGACGATATGCTGCTGATAAACAGCTGTGCCAGACACAGGCTATTCTTTGGTGATAACAGACGCACTGCTCTGTTGTTCAGCTTCTACATGATGCCCATCAGTGATGTGGGAAAGATCTGTCCGTGTGTAAAACTGCTTATACCTTTGTAACAACAGGAACAAAGCCAGGTAGGCTTGTGTTTGCCGTTAATCCAGTGCTTCTATATGAGAAAGAGACACACAGAGAAGTCATGTGTTTTATATTAAGCAGAAAAAAGAAAGTCACACAGGTGTGTAATAACTGTCTGTAAGTCAATTAGGACAAAATGCAACGTTTTGGTGAACTACTTTATCCTTTAACAACTGCAAAGCAACAGTAGCGAAGCAAAACTACTGCATCCAGCGGTGCATTTCTCAAAGTCAACTGGTTGCAAGTGCCATTGTTACCAAGATAGTGTAGTTCAATCTAACTTACAGCCACAGCTCGATAGCAGTGCTTTAGGGAAATAAAACTTGGATCAAGCTTTGTTTTTGCACAGACAAAAGCCACTCACATTTCTTCAGAGAATGTAAATGTCTATTTTTTAATGTTGTTGCTGTCAGACAGGTTTTATGGGATCTCATGCCATACAGAATTGTCTAGATTCAGATATTGAAAGGATTTAGGGACTTCTTCATGTCTGAGCATCCCAGTTGTTTCATTCAATGCTCTCTTGTGTGGATACAAACAATATTCTCTAAATCTGTCTTGCTTCTTCAGAAAGATGCAGCCCAGCTTTTTAAAGCATCATCATTTCACTCGCCTGAACAGAAACAATGGGGTGTTATAACTCCTTTATGGAGGGAAACCAATCAATGTTGGACACTTGAAGTCCAATTATGAAGCATCTGTCTCTGCGTTTGCCTTTGAATTTTATGTTTCTACAGAAGTGTTTCATAGTATGCGTAGAGATTTAGACTCTGGAGAGATGAGAGTATTTGAGAAGAAACATTTGTTGCCTTCATATTTGTTACACCTGCATACTACTTGAGCAGATCAGAGGTGGTGTAAAGCCATACTGTACTTCTTGCTTTAGAAAGGTTGTTCTCATTGAATTGCTCTGCTGCAGTACCTCAGTCTCTTTTGTTTGTGTGGATCAGGGATATGTTGGCATTTTTCGGAGTGGCTATCTAGAGGACATTGTTTTGAAAGGTTTTTTTTTTAGCTGTGCAGCATTGAAGAATATTCCCAATTCTCATTGGGTTTAGTATGCCATATTAAATCTTGGAGGGAAAAAAGGTTACACAAATAGATAAATAAAAAAATAGACAAACATGTGATATTATTATCATTATTATTATTAATACCTTTTTTAAAATTACCTACCCACCTCTATGAAGGACCGCTGGTGCACAATCTATGCAAAAGTTGCAAGAACATTATAGATAAAATCTCCAGTAAAATAAAAGATATGGGAAGATGAGTTTTAAAAAATGGGATGCACTGCTGAAATGGATGGCAAAGCATTGCATAGAGATTGCAAAGTTAATGGCTTTTGCATCTCTTATAAGAGAGTAAATGAGATACCCAAAAGCAAAAATTAACATTCTCCTTTGTTTCCAGACTTATGTGTATAACACAATCAGTGCATATTCATTTTAAATGAACTGAAATTAAAACATATGTTTAGCTAATTACTTCAGCATTGTTGCTAATAACCACTCACAGAGACTATTGTGCCAATATTTGAAAAAGCAACCACTTCAAATTACAGTTTTTTGAGTTTTTTTTTTATAATCTGTGATTTTGTGATAATCTGTGATGCATTTCCAACCTGATCTCACGTGAATTTGTACATATTTTACAAGGTGGCTAATTCGTATGACCTCACTTGTACAAATTTATACGACTTGTAAATCGTACTTATTTTACGAGTTGCCAATCCGTATGAATTTGTACGAGTGACCTACACCTAACCCCGCTCCTAAACCTACCTGTGACAAGGTTTTACGAGTTGTCCAGAATGAGGTTGTACAAATTAGTACGAATTAGCACTGATTTGGCACCTTTTGCAAATACGTGTGAATTGGTCATGAGACTGTGTTGGCATTTCCCATATAACACTGCAATTTGTTGCTTAACTACTACTATACTGTAGTTGCAACATTGGGGAAATGAACTAGCTAGTCATGAGCATTTCCCAAAACTGTAGTAACTTTGTTGCACACCCTTTGTTGGAATCACATTGGCTGTCCATGTCATTCAAGATACTTTCACTCTAACGGAGAGCTTTAGCTAAAAACAAGCAGCTTTGCAAAGCTGCTGTTAAATGTTTGAATGTTCTGAAAACATTGTTCAGTGTTGTTAACAACATCCCATATATGACATATTTCTACACATTCTACAAGTCAGTTAGAAAGTTTTACAGTACTTGTCCAATTGGACAGTTCTTGATCCGAATAAGCTGATCAACATAATGATGCAATCCTCCGCTAAGTTGACATTTTGGTCATGTAATGTTATTGACCAGCATGTTCCTCACAGGCACCTGAAAGGTTTAAAGGTAACACACTTTATCTGTGCAGTAACATATCCCTTACCTGCAATTTAATGCAGACACCCTAATTAAAGAAACTGTACAGACGAATCGCTGCATGAATGAGATGAAAGACTGAGGACCAGACTGAATTTCATTCCATCAGAGTGTCATGCTGTCTCATACATCCACTTTAATTGCAGAGAGGGTAATTTTCTTGATTGCTGCCTTGCAGATGTTTAATGGCCGTTTCATAATTACATGAGTCGGAAGTTGTCATCTCAGGAACAATCAGTAACATTCTTTCTCAGCGTGCTTTTGAGGCTCAAACAACGCTGCTTTAATTGGCGTTCTTCTTTAGTTCCAGACAGAAAATGAGCAATGTTTTTGTTCAGTGGATTTAAATGAATATGATATTACTGAGAGAGATGACACGTATAATGGGTGAATCCATAGCTTTTTTTCATCACTCCCTTCCTCGGGCCTGAAACTCTATGCAAGTATGTGAACGCTAACACTTCTAGCTACATGAGCTCAGTTTCATGCGCTGTTGCGTTCCGAAATGTGTCGGGGCACAATTTATAGCGCAACATGTTTAGGTTTCTTTGTAATAATTTTAGCGTGGCTTTTAGACAAGGTGGTCTTCTTGGAAAACAGCTATCTGTTTGCATTACTGTTCATCTCTGTTGCTATTCTGGTGGACACCTAGAATGCATATAGTCAAAAAACAGATACATTTTAACAAAGAAAGATAATGTAACAAAGTTGAATACCACAAGAGTGGAGGGGAAAAAAACCAAAAAAAAAAACATGTACATTTAAGGATTGTTTGTCAGCCAAGCATTTTCATCTGGTTATATACTTGCGTAGATTATATTTGTAGCCTTATCTACATCCACCACATTCGGCTGTGTGTATGCGAAAGGTGAAATTGTGTTCCGGGGTAGGTGACTGTATCAAAACTGATCCGCTCACAAACTGCTACGCATTCAGTCCCACAGGAAGAGATACAGACAGATTTAATATTCTGTGCGTTATGTATTCATCTGGATTTAAGACAAACAGCAGTGGCTCAGTGTTGGTTTTGCCCTACGGGACTGATTTGCTGTAATTTGCAGTGTGTAGAAACACACAGATGAGTAGAGATGGAGAACTCTGTTGCCACAGGCCTGTCATGTACACAGCTGTATTAAGCTGATAGCAGTGGTTTGATGATTACTTAGTCATTTTTCTGTATACTGTATATGCACACATTCAAATTAATAAAACTCTGATACCATTGGCTTTCCATCGTCTAATTTTTTTTACTAATCTTGCATATATATTAGTTGAATCTTTCACTTTGAATCAATTATTTTCTCTCTGTATATGCTGTCCTTTTTTTATTATGTATGTTTAGTATGATTCATCATTGCATCATTTTCATCAAAATGTAATTTCACCTCTGATTCTGGTTTTCTAATGTGCCCCTGTATCCGCTTTACTCTCATACCAGGGCTGGTATTTTAGTGTTCATAGTATTTTGCAATCAGATCCATGCATGCAATTTTAATGTATTACCAATTACCAAGTCTACAATAAGAAAAACATTCAGTGAGGAAAAACAAGGATTTACTGTACATTGAAATGAGATTGATTGGATTGTGAAGTGTGGGGCTTTGAATATCACAATGGAACCTGACCTACTGTAAATGCGTGCTTGGTAGACCACTCCTTCCTTAAACATTACAGCACCCAGTGTTGTCCAGTCCTGGAGGGTCAACGTCCTTCAGACATTAGCCACAACTTCATCCATGCCTTAATCTTTTAAAAGGGTTTACCCTTTGGAGTGGGTGTAGGGTACCAATCAAGGGTTTCTTGAAGTGCACTTCTGTGTCATCTTCCTGTGCCTATACAGGGGTGCCATTATCATGCAAAGAATTTGTGCAAAAGATCATAGGGGCCCGAAGTGTCAATCAGTCGAACCCTTCGAAATCCCTAATTCTGAGCACTTTGGGGAGCCTTTTCTATCTTAGATTTGTTTTTGTTTTTTTTTGTTTTTGTCAAAAGCCAAAATATCTAGAATCCTTAAACAAATGAGGATTTTCTAGACAAGTAAAAATTCAGAAATAAAAGTCAAAATTAAGTGAGTTTTGCTTAAAAGTTTTGTTTCAAGCAAAAACTTACTGGAACAACATTTGTTTCAGAACTGTGTCTGTGCCAAATTTCCCTTTTCTAATATAACTAATCAATTGTACAATAAGAAAAATGTTCATTTTCAGACAAAAACAAGGAACAACATTGTATCGGGATAGATTGGATTGTGAGGGTTTTCCATACCAGAATGGTATGAATGACCAGAATTACCTGAATACAAGTGTTTTGGCCCTTTCCTCTCTTGAAACACTAGCAGCGTTTTTTTTGGGGGGCAGAAAACCTGGTCTTGGAGGGCCAATATCCTCCAGAGATTAGCCCGGACTTATCTCATACCATACCTGCCTGGAAGATTCCAGCAATCCTGAAGACCTTGATTAATAGTTCATGTGCTGTGCTGTGCTGTGTAGTGTTAGAACTAAACTCTGAAGGACAATGGCCCTCCAGGAACCAGTTTGGACAGTCAGCCAGAAAGAAAAGTCATTCCAGAGACACTGTAGGTAATACATTTTGATGAAAGATAACAATGACAAGCTTGTTTCCCCCTTTTCTATGTGTATATATATATATATATATATATATATACACACACATTTGTGCTCTGAGACAAGGCAGTTCACTAGGGGTTGTATCTGAGCTCGTGTTTGTAAGAGGTTAGGTTGTGTGGTGCACTGCCATTTCAAATCCTCTACAATGGCTTTAACCTCTCTTGGCTGCCAGAAATACATATTCATCGTAGGTCATATTAACTACCAAATCAAATACATAATCCAGCCAGGTACGATCCGTGCCAGCTGAGCATCTTTTGCAGTTCTGAGAAGTTCACAAAGGTCAAGCGTTTGTGCGGCTGGCCGGGCGCCCATGCTCACATAGAACACAGAGACCGGACGGCTCAATGCAATCAGACCACTCTTCCATTAGCTTCGCCCAGCTCTCCGCCCTTCCATCTGCGGGACACGGCAGGCCATTTCACAGCTAAATCAGACAACTGTACAGCAATTACCATCAGCACAAATTTACCTGCACACATCTCACGCCCCAAATCTACCGCCTGTCTCGTCCCACTCGGCTCGCACTTACCTCCCTCTCGCTCATTTTTATCTCAAATCCATTCTGTCTCTCTCTACCCTATTTTCCCTCTCAGCTACCTGCCTCGGCTGCAATTACATTGCAAACTTGATTCGTGGGAAGTGCTGTCTGTAGGGGCTTGCAATGAGTTAAGTGCACTTTGCAGAGGGTTTTGTTTTGTCTGGTTGCTTGAGGTGTTCATCACTGGGCATAGGGCATTAGTCAGCTATTATTGGGAAGACGGTCAATTTGGCACAGTGAATTGGTGAGCTGAAATAGTCAAATGCACTAGTTTCCAGAGACTGCAGCAGGATGTTAAGATGCACAGAAAGCCTCATGCCCATCCTCCATGGTTTTGGCCTCATTTTTACAGTTGTTAGTGGCATTAAATCAGAGCTCAATTAAAAACTCTTGCTCTCAGATCCGTACGGTTTCTGATAAAGGTAGAACAGAAGAGCTACATTTGAATTGCAGAGGTGTGTTCTTTTGATTTGTCTCTGTGAATTCCACCTGCTTATCCTGCTGCTTATCTCAAACCATACGAGACGAAGACTTTTAATGAGTTATTTTATTACGTTCTCATCAGAGTCTTTCCCCACTGGCAATCTCACCTTTTAATATCCCAGCTTCTCTGCCTACAAAAGAATATACCCAGGCAGCAGCTTATCTGGAATGTTAAATGCATGTACAATAATGGTCGGGGTTGAAGCTTCTTTCTGGCACTTTTTAGAGGCTTTTTTGGGGTTTAGCTGTAGGAGGTGATGGTATGATGGTGTGTTATTTAATATGTACTGAAGGTACTGCCTTTCTGCTTAAGTGCTTCACATATTCTGAAAGGGTCCAGCTTTGTTTTCATGCCTTCTGCTTGTGAAGATCATCCCATGTTTCAGAGAGAGGTCACTCGTTACCTACGAGTGGTAATTAACATTCATAATACTTGGTATGCGATGCAAATGAAACCAAAAAAAAAAGTGATGCAAAAATACATTTTTAAACATGAAAACATTTGCATGACGTACACAAGGATGCCAGAAAATGATGTAAGTAACTATAAAAGTACTATGTAGAACAAGGTGTTTATCTGCCTAGATCTTGTAAAAGGAAAATTCAGACATTCAGAACTTTATGACAGTTCATTTGCAGTAAGTGGAAATATTGATAGATACTATAGGTAAATAGCACAAAAAAGTTTTTTTATATAGCTTTGCAACTTAAATTAGTAGTTCATCCAAAAAAAAAAAAAGTCCTGCCATCATTTATTCGCCCACATACTATTCCAAACATCTATGAATTTCTTTTAAAAAAGAGGTCTATAACTTAAGTTGGAACATATCTACACTGCTAATTAATTTTCGAACACAGAATTGGTCCAGTTTGGGGCTTTAAAACAAATGTTATATTTAGAATACATCAAATATGGTCGCATGTAAACCAAAGGGAACTGTGTCCAGGACATGTTTGAACAGATGTCAGAAGAGTTTCTGGCTCGTTCCTGCTTGTAGATGTGTGCTTGATGCATTGTTAATGGTGGCCTCTAGTACCTTGCTGCAGTCAATGGACTGTAGAGTTCACCTCTCACATGCTTGTTAGAGCTGATGGTGTGAGTTATTGTTGTACTGGTGAACTGACAGCTATTTTCTTGCCTGTTCCTGCTGGACTGACCCATTTTCCCTGTCACATGCTTGCTTTGTCGTCTTGTAATGAAATTGTATTGTTTTCAATGCAGACTCCTCACACAGACTTTGTGCAGTCACCTTTGTGTTTTCAGCTCTGTGATTCTGGTGTGCTTGCATTCTGTATTAACACTCGTGCACTCGAGTACACAATATAAATACAAATTCCAAAATAAATGTTGTATTTAATTTGCTTGCACTAATGTTGTGGGTAATAATTGTTTATCAGTGAGGGTGTGCTTACTGACTAATTCAGGTACCAAGTCAGTGGGGACATCAGACAAAAAGTCAGTTCAACATGTTCAGCGAGTATTTGTTGTGGAAGTGATGTTGATAATGTATCTAGGCTATTATTGGTGTTGTTTTTTTTGTTGCTTAATAAAACCTTTTTATTATTATCTTGGAATATATTTGTCTTATATGATGCTATCAATAGCATATCCAGAAAGGTGGTGCTGGAGGAAGTAGAGGGGTTTACAAGGGACTGCATTATTTGTTTGGAACAGGCCCTTCTGATGCAAGTGATGCAGCAGAGCCAATCTGCAGAGTTATGCGCGTGCTGAATATGTAGCTTCATTTAAGACTTTTCATTCACTGGATAGAATGGGGAATATAAACTCATAGAGAGTGTGTGTGTTTGAGGTTAAGAGCAAGGACGCTGCATACTGTACAAACTCCAGCAGAACAAGAGAGAGCAATTACAGATACAGTATGTCAGAGGAAGACAGAAGGGAACACATACAATTCTCTGCTGAAGGAATTCTCCAGCTGGTGCTCAGATCATCACAGATGAGCAGAGGCATAAACTCATACATTTACATCTGTGCTTTGGGGACATGATAATATGAAACAGAAGTCATAAGGAAATTATTTTATTTGTGTTTCAAGCAACTCCACTCTGAAATCAAGAAAGAAAAGGTTCCAAGGAACTGACCACACTGCACAAAAATGTAGCATGAATTTTAGAGTTTATAACCCTCACTCAAGACACTTTAATTTCATAGAATTTTCATAGAAACATGCACATTAACTGTATTTAGATTTGATGCAACTGTAATTGATGTAAACTGTAATCTTTAAAAACTGTAAACACTTCTTCTTTGAAATTGGCCATGGAAGTGATTTAGTAGATTTGTGCTGTACGATTAATTGTGTTTTTATAGTATACAGTTATAATGAGGTGAGCAGAGGCGTGTGGATCCATATGCAAGCTTTATCTCAGGATACACCCGTTTTGGACGGACAAAGGTTCACTTGACCGTGATTCCGGGCTGGGGCCCGACAACTGTAGACTGGAATCCACTGGATTGGCACTCCTGGCCGTAATTTGGACACCGGACATGACAATGGTTATCCTGACCATGATTCGCAGTGGGTGAGGCAGGGCGGCCATCTTATCTGCTGACTCTGGCTTAGGCAGCCATCTTGTGCAGCGGTTCTGGGTTGGCGGCACTGATCTATATAGAGAACTGGATCATGACCTCATAGAAGTGAAGCCATCGCGCCGCCATATTGATATTCCCTTGTATTCGCAAACATTCTATTGAATGAATAGAAAATAATACGACTTTAATGCGAAAACAAAATTTCAAATCTGATTCCTCCCTCCACATAAATAGGATGTCGCTGGTCTTGGTTAATAGCAGATGGCAGTAATGCATTAATTTAGTTTGTTCTCCACCCTTTAAATGAAGAAAGAAGAAGCTCCACCTCAGATACTGAATGTCCTTCAATTAAGCCGCGCCGTACCCCACAGACAAGTGATAGATGTTTTTAGTGAGGCTGCACG
>JAUMHP010000038.1:667966-691265 GCA_032361065.1 Enteromius trimaculatus | reverse complement strand
ATGGCCCGGTTTCACAAACGGGGCTTAGCTTAAGCCAGGACTAGACATTAGTTAAATTAAGGTATTTGAGCAACTTTGCTAAAATGCCTTATAAGAAAATATTCCAGGTGTATTCCAATGACACTGAAAGAAAGTAGTGATTTACCTCCTGTAAAACAGCAAACACCGAATGTGCCTGTGGAACCTTTGCAGGAGGAATGTAGTTATATGAAATTACCTCTGTTTTCTCAATATTTAATTTATATCCAGAGAGAGGACCAGTGTTCTGAAATTGTCTCATGAGTTGAGGTAAAGATTTGGGTCTCCAAGATAAATCAGTATGTCATCTGCGTAACAGGCAATCTTATGTTCCCTTCCTTTTATATTAATACCTTGGATTGTTTTATCCTGTCTAATGCTTTGTGCTAAAGGTTCCAAATAGAGTGCCAATAACTGAGGAGACCATGGGCATCCTTGCCTGGTTCCTCTCTCCAATGTAGATGGCTTTGATAAATAACCATTAATTCTTATTTTTGCTGTCTGTCTATCATAAAGTGCCTGTATACTTCTGATTATAGATTCATGAAAGCCAAACCTGTATAACACCTTGTAGAGATACGTCCAGCTAACTGAGTCAAAAGCTTTTTCAGCATCTAGACTTAAGATCATTGCTTTTAATTTGTTTTTCCTAATATGATTCATAACATGCAATGTGCGTCTAATATTATTTTGTGTTTGGCGCTGGCAAATGAAGCTAGACTGGTCTTGGTTTATTAGGTTGGGCATGAATTCTTCCATTCTACTGGTCATAATTGATGTAAACAATCTGTAATCAACGTTTAATACAGACAGAGGTCTATATGATCCACATTGTAGCTTATCTTTTCCTTCTTTTGGTATAATAGATATATTATCCAAGTTGGCGGGGTTGTTGCATTCTTTAAGACCCAATTAAAAGAGCGGACCAAGATAGGTATTATTTCCTTTTGGAATGCTCTATACCACTCCCCAGTAAATCCATCAGGTCCTGGGCATTTATTTGACTTTAATTTAGTAATAGCCCCTTTCACTTAATTTGCTGTTTCTGTATCAGTAATTTATTCTGCTCATCAGTAAGGGTTGCTAATTCTAATTTGTCTAAAAAACAATCAATCTCCTTATTTCTATCTTCGGGCATTTTAGAATATAATTTTTTATAAAAAGTTTCAAACACCTCTTGAATATTCTCTTGTTTATTTTGTATTGTATTGGTTATGGGATCCTTGATTTTGTTTGATTATTTTGTTGCTTCTTTAATTTTCATGACAATACTTTCATAAATCTTGACCCATTTTCATAATATTTTTGCCTAGAAATTTTTTTTCTCTGTCTCTTGAGTATACAGCATATTAATTTTGTTTCTCTTTTTTTTTTATCTGTTCTAATATTTTTGGATTTTGTCTATCTTATGATCTTTTTCTAACAGTTTTAATTGATGCTGTGATTTGTTTAACTCTGTTGTCGAATTTTCTTTTTATATGAGGCAAATGCTATAATTGTGGCTCTTAATACTGCTTTAACAGCATCCCACAGTGTTGGAGGTGTGACTTCTACATTATCATTATTTTCTAAATAAGAGTGAATCTACTTTTTAATATATGTTTTAAATGAAACGTCATTAAGCAGGTTCAAAATTAATTTCCATAATGCATCCTTAAATTTATTATCTAGTTTCACTTTTTGGTAGATTGGAGCATGGTCACTAATATCTATTGTTCCAATATCACAGCTTTTTACTCTAGTCCTATCTCTGTTAAACATAAGATAATAATCAATCCTGGTATAGACATTGTGTGGGGGAGAGAAATGTGTATAATCCCTAGTATCTGGGTTTAGGTCTCTCCATACATCAATTATGCCAATATCATTCATCAACGCATTAATTTTCCTATGGATGGGTTTAAGAGTTATTGCTTTCTTGCTTGTAGAGTCTAATTCAGGCTGTAGGTGTATGTTTAAATCACCTCCACAAATCAATATACCCTGTGTTTCTAAAGCCATTATTTGAAAAATCTTTTGAAAAAAGATTGTTCCATTTAATATTCCATGGACAAAAGTAAATCAACCTTCTTTATCAACGTATTCATATTTCTTTTCAAAATTAACCATATGAGAGAGCAAAATGATCACTCCTCTCCTATGCCCTGTATGGTATAATGAGTAATAGATCTGAGTAAATCCCTTTTTTTTTTTCCATTTTTCATGCTCAATGTTGTTTAAATGTGTCTCCTGTAGATACACCATAAGAGCATTTTCTCTTTTTATTTTACTTAATATTTTTTTCTGTTTAATAGGGTTGAGTAGGCCATTCACATTGAAGGAAATTACTTTTCCTTCGTTATAGGATATGTCTATTCAATTTAACTCTAAAATCAAAAAAGTAAGACACAGTCCCTGGAGAACAATATACAAACAAGTAGTAAAAACTCTAAGAATCTGACAAACATAGTGAGCTTCCAAGATAGGGGTCTCTCACAAACGACCCTGAAGCTAGTGGTGAAATCTAGCATGGAGGGGAAGCCTTCTCTTCCACCGTGGTGAACAGGGCCCCCCAGTTCATCGTCTTTACATGAGATAGGTAAAAACATAACTCACGTGTCCGACGTAGTGTGTTAATAATAATAATAATAACATTTTTATTGGTATTGCACTTTACACATGAAGAACACGTCTCAAAGTGCTACAGGCATAAAATTAAAAATAAAAGAGTAAAGGAAAAAATAAAAATATAAACAATAAAAGTTACACCGAGAACAATTAAGAAAAATCAATACAAAATAAATGAGTCTTTAGTTTACTTCAAACATCAATGGACTGTGGCGACCTCGGATGGTTAGGGAGGGCATTCCACAGTCGAGGCGCAACCGCCTGGAAGGCCCTATCTCCCATGGTGCGGAGTTTTACTTTGGGGACCTGGAGCTGGTGCCTGTCAGAGGAACGTAAATGTCGGGTTGGGTTATGTATGTTGATGAGCTCCTTAAGGTACACCGGTGCACTGCCGTAGACACATTGATAGGTCAGAAGGCAGATCTTATACTCAATCCTGAACTTAACAGGGAGCCAGTGGAGCTTATAGAGAATAGGTTTAATGTGTTCCGATTTGCGCACCCTCATCAGGACCCTGGCAGCACAATTCTGAATGCACTGCAACCTCTGTAGGCTTTTACCAGGGATCCCAATGAGGAGTGCATTACAGTAGTCGAGCCTGGAGGAGTGTGTTGTCATAGAGCAAAACAGAGAGAAGTCAGATCAACACATAACTGGCAGTTTAAAGTCCAAACTAGTGAACGATCTTGCAGATGTCATAACGTTGGGCATACTCCAGTTATCTTCTATATGCCTGTAGACGATCTCTGACGTCTGTCGTCTGTTCCATTAGCGATTTGGGTACATGTTGCCAAAGCGATGTGTCGATTGTCGTCTCTCTCTCTGTTTCTTTTTCTCTGTGTCTCTGTCTGTCTCGCTCTCTTTCTAATAACTTCATTATTAACTGCATTAGTCTGCTATCAATGGCTCAACCTCCATTGCTAGCTTTAAAAAGACGTTTTGGAACTAGCAAAAGAGTCGTTGGATGAGATGTGGAAGAAATAATCCTACTCACAATAGCGATATAAGTAGAAAAACCAGACGAATCCCATGAAATATATCATCTGATTGATGTCTTGAGGTGTGGCAACCGTAGTATAAGTGGAATAATTGACTCCGGACCGTTGAATTATTAGAACAATAATGCACACCCGAGGTGGTGATGCGGTGGTGATTATTCCTTACTTATATTATCTCTTCTTGACCTGCCTTCTTGATCAATCTGTTTGCTTTTCGAGCTGCGATTGCATCCTTATAATTTTTTTCATCGTCTCTTCCACATTTTGCACTCGCGTTTCAATTTCTTCAATACGATCTTCCGCATGACTGATCCTTCGATTCGTCTTGTTTAATTCGATCTTGATTTCATCAAGTTGACGGCTGTTCTCTTTACGAAAGTTTTGAATCTCTTCCAAAATTCGTTCCAGATTGATCTGCGCACTATCCGTGATAGCACGATTAGCATCATGTGCTAACACACATGTTGTGCCCACGCCTCCTTGCTGTCTACCTTCAGTTTCCAAGGTGTCTGTATTAATTTTCCTGCTCTTCTCTCTTGTTTCCATTGTTATCCCACAATTACAATCTATTTAAACTAAAATTTGTATTTATTCTCAAGGTTTATGGGATTTGTTAATTAAATCGTCGGAGGAGACGATGGACTATGCTGCCATTCTCTCAGTCACCAGAACCGGAAGCCAGCATTATGTCTCTTGTTAAGGCATTTAATTTATCTGATATTCTTTTGTGAAAATAATTTGATTTCAATTTCTCTTGTCTCTTACTCAGACCTGTGTTACACAAACATTATAACACTTAAGGTGCGTTCACACCGGACGCGAATGAAGCGTCAAGCGCGAGTGATTTACATGTTAAGTCAATGCAAAGACGTGAATAGACATCCTGCGGATAAATCGAATAAATCACGCTATTCGCCTGTAGTTAGGCAAACTCTGGTTTAATGAATCTATTATGTATTTCCTTTTTATTCCTGTTTTTATTAAAGTACGAAGATGTATCATACAGAGATGATGATTTTGCCCTCCATAGTTTTGGAATTCTGCCTCAGCTTGCTAGTAATCACGTAACTACTAGAGCAAGCTCCGGATTGGTTAACGCGGTGCAAATTTTCGCCAAAGTTCAGATTTTTCAACTTGAGCGTTTCGTGCGAATCACGTGTCAAACGCGCAATTCGCGTGAATCGTGTCATTCGCGCCACTTAATTAGCTCGAATTGCGCCGCATTGACTTAACATGTAAATCACTCGTGCTTGACGCTTCATTCGCGTCCGGTGTGAACGCACCTTTACGGTGGATTCACACGGGGCGTCAACGTCAACACTTGACAGAAGGCGTGGCTGAAGAATTGACTGCCGCCTGTATTTGCATAGAGCGATCCTGATTGGCTGACGCTTCCATTGGGGGTGCTTCAGTGGCTATGCTCGCGGCAGAAGTTGAAAAATTCTCAACTTTTACTGCGAGCAACGCCAGTGAAGCGACACCGACGGAGCCACAATTCCTTTCGGCAACGCTTGACGTCACACATTCAAAGTCAATGAGATGCGCTGACGCCACGTGTGAATCCACCATTAGATTACATTAGTGTTCGAATTCAGAGTATTTCAGAAAATTCAGCGAGTCTTTCATGAATGAGATTCTCCAGTAATGAACAACATGACTTCAGTTAAACATCTAATGTGACTCATGTGAAAGAACAAAATGCTATTTCCAAAGTCGTAAAAAATATTTTGAACAAATCTTTGCCTATCAAAAACGAAAGCATTTTGATAAACGCCTCCCACTGTTTACTCAAGTGAAATGGGTGGGTGCACAAACGTCTGGTCCTCTCTCAGTAAGTATCACAGTTTACTTCACTCTCACACACACACGAGCACTGACATGGCAGCTGACCAGAGAAAAAAATCAGGCGTTGTGGTAAATATGCTTAACATTCTGGATTTTGTTCATTACAGTTGCACCTAATAATACAGTTGGCTTGGCTTTTTTTGTTAGTGACATTTTGTCCTTTCTCCTTGCACTAAACATTACTATGAACTGTTTAATTTTCTATTCTGTCTTTGGTTGTTGGTTTAGATTAAAGATGGCTGGACAGGTTACAGTTTGGAGCTGTTTAATTATCCTGAGCATTACCGGGGTGATCTGGAGTGTGTGTACATCCCTCATGGAGTCATTATGAACAGGTAGGTAAAAACCATAAATAATGTTGCGAAATGGCATTAAATATTTGTGCTTCTTTTGAATTGAAAAAAAAAAAAGATTCTGAACTTTTCATTGGGATCATTGTTTAGTCTTGTACTTTCCGAGCTCCACAATTACATTCCTAGGAAATTTGGGTTAACTTACAACTTATCCTATTAGCTTCATGTGACCCTTAAATCTAATTTCTGAAGTCACATGACCTCCTCTCACACACACAGTTAGTGACATTGTGATCTAATGTGATTTGTAGGATTGAGTGTCTGGCCAGAGACATCCTTGAAGACATCGGCCATCATGATCTGATGGTTCTGTGTGTTCTGAAGGGAGGATACAAGTTCTGTTCTGACCTGGTGGAGTCAATTAAAGCTCAGAGCCGCAGCGCCAACAGAAGACTGACCACCAGAGTGGAGTTCATCCGCTTCAAGAGCTATCTGGTAAGGAAACACAGAATTCATTAGCGTAATAGCCAAACTGTTTCTTTACGATAGTCATGATACTTAGTGTACATTTACCACACTGTGTTCAGATGAACCCCTCAGATGAACTCTTCTTTAATCCCAGAAACGACCAAACTGGAAAATAATAAAGTGGCCTCCATAAAATCAGCAGATGGCGCTCTATAGCTGCATTCATGTTATCCAGAAAATAATTACAAAATAAATGTAAAAATGAGTATGCTTTTTTTTTTCAGATACAGTATTGTCAATTGTTCATACAGTTTAACTTGTAGCCCAATAAAATAACTAACCAAAACTAAAGCATTTAAAAACAATAAAAACTATAACATCACCAAATCTTTAACATTAAAATCCGAATGAGAGAAAGCACCGTACACAAATAAAAAAGGCAAAAACACAAAATGCCTCTAATTAACAATATTATTAAATGGTATAATCTGGGACCTTATAGACTGGTCCCTTTGCTGAAGTGGTTCAAAACGACTCTCACCCATGATTCAAATTAATTTTGTAATACATATAGTTTACTGCTATTGTTTTATCAACATGTTTATGTTAGATTATTAATAATGTTTTTTGCTGTGATTACATTTCAAATTTGTTATTTTTAAAGGCATTGTTCACCCAAAAATGAAAATTCTTTCATCATTTACTGTAACCAGGATGTTTTGAGTCACCATTGAAATGGATGACAGACCATTGTTGGGTGAACTATTCCATTAAGAAACAACTCTTTTAAAAACTGGTTTGCCAGCAGAGGGCGATGTTTGCAAAGAGAAGTGCACGTGTGTGTGTGTGTGCACCTGGTATTTATCACCTTATGGGGACCAATTGTGCCCACAAAGATAGGAATACCAGTAAATTTTGACCTTGTGGGGACATATGTTAGGTCCCCATGAAGAAACAAGCTTATAAATCACACAGAGTTAAGTTTTTTGAAAATCTAAAAATGCACACAGTTTCCTGTAAGGGGTAGGTTTAGGTGTAGGGTCAGTGTAGGACAATACCACATACAGTTTGTACTGTATAAAAACCATTACGCCTATGGAATGTCCCCATAAAACATGTAAACCCAACATGTGTGTGTGTGTGTGCACACCTGGGGTCTGTTCCATGACGCTGATTTTGCTGGTTAGCCAGCTAAGTTTCAGTTTAGTTTGCACCATTTCTAGGTTTTAGGTACCATGAAATTGGTTTGGCTTTTAGCAGTGTTCATCGCCATAGTAACTTATGCTAGGTAGAGAGTTAGAGATCTCAAAACGAAATTTGACCAATCAGCTTCCAGCAAGGTGACACATGTCTGATGCAATAAAGCCAGTCCCCCTGTTGCTCTTACTCCAAATTAAAGGACGCTACGTAGTAAAACATTGTTTGAAGATAAACTCATCTGATTTTTTTTAGATTATTATTTTTAGAATGACTTTATTTTTATATAATTATTATTTCCTTAATTTATTACACAAGCCAGTTTACTTTAGTTGTAATTAGGCTTTTAAACTAATATAAACATAGATAATATGCATACATATGAGTTTGACTACATACATTTTTAAATGTTTTACCTGTAGTGTTTGTTATTTTAGTGTTATCTTTATAAAGTAACTTTACAGCTTACTTGCACATATTTCTTTATTTTTGTTCAATCTTTTAATCTTTGGTATGAATTGCACCGACTATCTCACGAGAAGTGAATCACAGTTTCAAGGCATGTGATTGGCTGCTCATTGCTGATGTCACACTTTCATGTGCACATGCTACATTAACTTAGGGTCAAGCTTGGTTTTGTCAACTCAAACCTAATTCTGTAACCCTGAGTTTCTTTAGCCACCATCATGGTACAGGGCCCTGTTATTTATCACCTTATGGGGACCAATTGTACCCACAAAGATAGGAATACCAGTCAATTTTGACCTTGGGAACATTTGTTAGGTCCCCGCTAAGAAACAAGCTTATAAATCACACAGAATGAAGTTTTTTGAAAATCTAAAAATGCACAGTTTCTTGTAAGGGTGTAGGGTCAGTGTAGGACAATACCACATACCGTTTATTCAGTATAAAAACCATTACGCCTATGGAATGTCCCCATAAAACACCACGTGTCGGCGCGTGTGTGCGTGCATTTTTAAATCCAAATAACTCCACTATAGTATTCAGACTTGTCCTTTAGTACAAATAATCAAAATAAGTGTCTATGTAGAACTGAAATACACAAAGAGAACCCACTCTGAGGATACAGTAAAGGTCAAGTCATTCCGTCATGGCTGGGTGGGTCTTCAAAGTCGGGTGATTTACTCATGGGCCCCTGAGAAGCCTCCAGTCCATCAGCCAGCGGCTCCACTTCCTGTCTGAACACAACCGACCCAGAACGTTCATCTCAAGCACAGAAGAGCCACTTCACCCCTTCACAGAAGATCAACTTGACCCGGAGCACAGGACGCAACCCAATTGTCTCATGAGACAAAAGCAGCTTCTGTCAGGCGTATAGCAGTCGATTGTGTCCGCGGTGCTCGTGCCTAATAGAGACTGTAAGATCATATGTGCTGACAGGGCCACAGCAGGGGCCATTTAACGTCCCTCTCTATGTTTTCCTCACTGTGTGTTTTACAGAATGACCAGTCCACTGAAGATATGCACATCATTGGACCTGATGACCTCTCCGTGCTGAAAGGGAAGGTATTGTACCAGGTTTTTCTTTTTCTTTGGCAATTAGAAAGAATTGTGTTTTATTATCAGTGATTAAGGCACTATTGCTTATTAGGGATAGTGATTTGAACAGCCCCATTAAACATAACAATGTTACAAATATGGGTTGGTATTATTTTACTTAGGGTAACTATTTTAGATGAGAACAATTGTGCTACAGATGTCTGAAAAAAATTCCTTTGCATTTTTTAAAAGTTTCATATACAGTTGTTTATGAAAAACCACTGAAAACCAAGTACAGGTTTAAAAATAAAAATAAGAACTCCTCCTTCTCCATTTAAATGAATGGGATGTAAGCAAAAAAAAAAAAAAAACAATACACTTTTAAATCTTTTAAAAAATACACTTCTAATTGGCAAACAACCGATTAGAAATATCTATATCACCAAGCAACAACCTACTACCCAGAAGGCCCTAGTAACTTAGAGTACACTAAAAAATTGTAGACTGACATCCTATTAACCACATAGTAATAGTATCCAGCTGGTTAACAGCTATAAGCAAACATCTTGGAAGCAAGACTATTCATTAAAAAATGAAAAACCTAGTCATGCTATGAATATTCCATTCAACGTCGCTAAAATTAAATTGTTTTGTTTGAGTAGTGCACTCGCTCTCAGTACAATGTGTGAACAAGTAATCTGTTCCATCAAGTCATGTGTATAAAATTCCAGAAAACAAACACACACACACAAAATTCTCCAAACCTACCCCTTACAGAAAACATGTTTGCATATTTATACTTTGAGATACACATCGTTTACATTTTCTCTCTCTCTCTCTCTCTCTCTCTCTCTCTCTCGTGGGGTCCACAGGCCCGTTCCCACAATGCCAAACATCGCCTGTGTATCTGTAGGAGTTTTTCTAACAGAAGACTTTTAAATAGATTAGTGTGTTTACTGAGGAAGTACATACAGATTTTAAGGCTTAGTTTTTAGTTTTTTTCAACAACAATCCACATTATTGTGTGAAGAGTTCTGAGACCTTGTAAAGCTGATACATGTTTGGACTAGATAAGTATCATAGTTTCCACAACAATATAAAGCGCCAGGCTGTTTTGAACACTGAGAATAATTAATAGTAAGTGTTTCTCACGCAGCAAATCAGCATATGTGACACTTAAGATTCTGGAGTAATGATCACAGGGAAAACAGTACATGTTTAATATATATAAGTATTAAATAGTAATGCTATTTCACAGTATTGATGCAAAAAGATAAGAGTCCGAAGTGGTCTGGATCTTTAGATTCAATATTCGCTGTAAAATGGTAATCATAAAATGACCAGGAGAAAAGGCTCTGTTTCAGAGTAGTGCTATCCTGCTCAGAACACATATAACATCATCAACTGTCAAGCTATTCAAAGAAAGAAAAAAATATATACACATTTCCTAATTATTAACAATCTGCCTGTTGGGTATGATATGGAGCCATATTAATTTATCGATTGTGTGCATCATCATGGCAGCACTGCGGTGTCATGGCTCATATACCAGATACAGTAGATGTACAAGATAATACATTACCCATGATATCTTTATATCATATCTTTATGATATGAAAAAAGGGTTAAAATACAAATAAATGACCCAAAAGTCTAACATTAAGCTTTAAATGTGGCATTATAGTAATATTGTTTGTAACTCAAGTCTTTTGTCATTTTTCTGATGATATCTGTGTTCTTTTTTGGACATTGTCTGAACTGTTTTGCGTTCTCTAAATTCTGACACATTCTCTCTCTCTCTCTCTCTCTCTCTCCTCATGCCATACAGAATGTCTTGATTGTAGAGGTAAGACTGTGTGTATGCGTGAGTGCTTATTGCATGTTTAAAAAGTATGTAGATACATTAAACGTTATTACAACACAAATGAATTGTAATTATATTTAAGCGGAAATACCAGGAAACAATAATTTTTAAAAAAGTATAAGAGAGAAGCAAACAGAGGTTGTTATGAACAATTCCCATTTTGAACATGTGCAGGGTAGTCTGGGTTGTGTCTGGAAAACAATAGAGTAGAACGGTATTTTCCTTTCAGATCTGATTTCATATCAAACATTTTCCAGTCTGAAATCACCATGGAGATCATGTGAGCTCTTGCATTAAATGCAAACAATGCTGTTGATCTTTTTTCCCGAAAACTTTGGGTCTGTTTTGTTAATTGTTAAACTCCCATTATGAGTTGTGCCTCTATTTCCATTCTTCTTTTATTTACTGTGTGGTTCATGGGTCAGTTAAACACAAAGTTTCTCTTAATCTGAAAAATGAGCTCTGTTAAAACAGCATCATATTATAGCTGCACTGTAGATATGAAGCTGTCAGAAATGTCAAACTCCTTTGAGGTCAATTGTGAATTTTTCTTGTGCACTTCATGTGAAGAACAATATTTTAATGGCTTGCAAAATTGCTCTCTGTGCGGAGTACAAGTAGTCACTTGAGCAAACCCACATGGTATCTGCACCTGCAGAACTCCACAGGAAGAGAGAATTTAAACAGCCAGCTTATTAGAACAGGGCTTTTGTCTCATGTATCATCATATATCCATTCCAGTGTAATCGTATATGTATTCATTTCCTCACAGGCAATAGTGGACACAGGAAAAACTATGAGAGCCCTTCTACAGCATGTGGAGACTTTCCAGCCTAAAATGGTTAAAGTTGCAGGGTGAGAACAGAGGGGAATTTCTTTAAAACACTGTAAAGAATGAATCTAGAGAGGCAGATTGTGACATTTTCTTTATTCTAAATGAGATATAATGAGGTTGATTGTTTGGATGTTTCATTAGTGATGTTGATGTCTCCTCATTCAGGTTGCTGGTGAAAAGGGTTCCTTACGGAGCTGCAGAGCTCCCAGACTGTGAGTAATCAAGGGTGTTCAAACACTACTTCTTTCCTGCAGAAATGGGCCGTAATGAATCACAATATTACACCATGGATGATCCGGTTATTTATGTTTCTCTGCAGATGTTGGATTTGTCATTCCTAATCATTTTGTTGTGGGTTATGCTCTGGACTACAACGAGTACTTCAGAGACCTCAATGTAAGTTCATGTCTATTTTTTGTTTTTATTTTATGACATTTTAGAAATAAAACGATGAGATACTTAGATTCTGAAACCCCACAAAAAAAGAGTGCAGTTAACTTTTCTTTCCTCCACCATGTCCCTTAAGAGGCTTCGTAGATTTTAACTCCTTACGTCAAAACGTCACTGCTACATAATTTACATTAAATACCATAGGAACTGTTATTTAGCAGGCGTCTCTTGTACTGTTGTCACTGACTTCATTTGTTTCAAATACGTTAAAATACAGCACAGCAAAAACTAAAATTATAGCCAGTTAAAAAAAGGAAAGAAAAGGTTTAAAGCTGCATTAAAAGGCATGCCAACCTCAGGGCTTATCACAGAACATTATATAAGACATGAATCTCCTAGTCATCTAAACCTGTAGCTTGAATGTCATCAGTGTTGAGCGGGACTTGGTGAACATCCAAATGAAATCTGGCATGCATCACAGCATTCATGTTTCCTAGAAAACTCTAATCAGCCTCACACATTATGTGTACAAGTCCCCCCTGCAGATGTAAATGTGATGGAAAACATCTTTCTGTCATAATGTAGACAAGCAGAAGCAAGCAGTTTTTGTTGTGTTTTTTTAGTTTTATTTTCTGCTTTATTTATTGCTTGACTCACGTAAGCGATTTCTTCCCCTTCACAGCACATCTGCGTCATCAGTGAGACGGGGAAAGAGAAATATAAAGTGTAACAAAAGTCCTCTATCAAAAGAAATGGACATTTATATTACCAGAACAGATGAAAAACTAGTTTTGACACAAGATTGCTGTGTTCTCAAATCAGAGATCTGATATCTGTAACTGACATGCTAAATATGTGTGAAATATTATATAATATATTTTGCATGAATTGGGTAAAGTCACATCGCAATACTAACGTGATATGATGTGGAAAACAGACTTACTGTGTGCCATTTTATATGCTGTATAAGAGCCCAGCTGTTCATTTTTGTCCTATTTAGAAGATATTTGTTCCCTGTCCGCAAGTCACTATTAGTTATGTCTTGTCCAGAGCCCTGATTCGCTCTGCTTAAGAGAAAACGCCAATGACAATTGGCAAGTGGTTAAACAATCCTAAACCACTTCCGTTCATCAAACTACTCATCAGACTTTGCTTCGGAGCCAAGAGTTTATGCCTGCTGCTTTGAAGTGCTGCAACGAAGAGAAAGCTGAAGCAGAAGTTGTTCTCTGTGGTGTTGATGACACGATCAGCAGTTTCCCTGTCAAGCGAATCCCCTTGCCATCCTTCGGGATGAGGCCCTCTGCTGCCACCTGGCCCCGCTTCGCTGCCACCAGCAGAAGATCGCAGGCTGGCACTCTGGGTGATCTGAGAGTGACTGTGAGTGCCACTCCACCAGTTCCAGCCCCGCAAACCACTCACCCATCCCACAGTAGCTGTCTTGTCAGGCTTCCAGGCGATTCCGCGGGGCCGTTCAAGGGCGGTCCTTTCATTTGGAGCGCCGAGGGAAGATCAGATGTCGCTCGCTGCATCGGGGGACAGACTATCATGAGCTGAGGAGGAAGATGAGGCGGAGTCGTGCCCTTAGGGTGCTGTGACTACTGCTAAATCTGATCCAGAGCTAAGGGGGGGCCTCGGCGTGCAGGAAGGCGGCACCCCCCTCCGCCTCAGCAAACTTCTAAGTCCTCCTGCAAGACGATGAAGAGGCCCTGAGACGGAGGGCCTGGAGAGGCAATAAATTGCTCAGGAAATGGCAAGGGATGACACTTCACCTCCTGGAGGAGGGCCTTGAGAGGAAACTTCTGTTTCATTTTCTTTTTGTGCTGCCACAGACCCACTGGGGGTGGTGCCCATAACATCACCAAAAGAGCCATTTCCGTGTCCTCTGGGCCTCAGCGCTCGTGGGTTGACTGTGAGCGACAGCCCTTATTTCATAGTGCCCAAGAAAGGTGGTGGCCTTTGACCGATCTTGGACTTACGTTCAAAAAGCTCACGCAGAAATGCATTGTCAAGTGTGTTCAGCCTCAGGATTGTTTTGCAGCGATCGACCTGAAGGATGCGTACTCAGATCTCTGAGACACAGACCGTTGCTTTAGTGGGCCGAACATGGCAGTACAAAGTCCTCCACTTCGGGCTCTCCCTGTCTTCATGGGTCTTCACGGCACCCTTGCCCCGCTGAGGGAAGTGGGCCTCAGAATCCTCAACCATCTCGATGACTGTCTCATCACGAGAGAAGTTGTGCGAGCACAGGGACCTGGTGCTTCAGCACCTCAGCCAGTTGGGGCTTCGGGTCAACTGGGAAAAGAGCAAACTCTCCTCTGTGCAGAGATTCTTTTTTCTCGGTGTGGAATTAGACTCGGTGAGTGTGACAGCGCGCCTCTCAGATGAACCTGCACAGGTAGTGCTGAACTGCCTGTGTTCCTTCAGAGGCAGAACAGTGGTTCCACTGAAGCAGGCTCCCGGGGCATATGGCATCCGCAGCCACAATCACGTCGTTCGGATTGCTTCATATGAGTCACTCATATGGGACACTCTGCATAACGATCATGACGGCTTGTCATCACACTTTCAGCATATGGACAGACCTTGTGTTTCTATGGGCCGGGGTGCTCTTAGAACAAGTGTGCTTCATGTTGTGGTAACAACAGATGCTTCCATGGCGGGCTGGGGCGTCACATGCAGTGGGCAAGGAGCCCCTTCTGCTTTGGCACATTAATTGCCTAGAGCTGTTGGCAGTGTATATAGCTCTGCAGCACTTCTGGCCACTGTGGCAAGACAGATACGTATTGGTTCGCTCTGACAATACTGCAGCTGTATCGTACATCAACCACCAGGATTACTGCACATGTAACAGCTTGCCCGCCACCTCCTCCTCTGGAGTCAGTAGCAGATCAGATCACTGCGCACCGTACAAATTCTGGGGGAGCTCAATTGTGCAGCCGATGCGCTTTCACAAAGCTCACATTCCCCAGAGAATGCAGACTCCCTCCGAAATGGTCCAGCTGATTTGGAGTTGATTCGGAGAGGCTCTAGTAGATCTGTTTGCCTCTCACGAGTACTTCCACTGCCGGTTGTACTTTTCCCTGACCAAGGCTCCCCTCAGTACAGATGCACTGGCGCACAGCTGGTCTCGGGGTCTACTAAAGTATGCATTTCCCCCAGTGAACCTGCTCGCACAGACCATGTCGAAGGTCAGGGAGGACAAGGAACAGGTCCTGTTGGTTGTGCCTTACTGGCCCAGCAGGACCTGGTTTTTTGTAACTCATGTTCCTCACAACAGCCCCTCCCTGACACATGCCTCTGAGGGAGGACCTCCTCTCTCAGAGGCTTGGCACCATATCTATGATTCTCCACGTGTGACTCCTGGATGGGATGAGGCAGACTTGAGTGGCCTGCCACAAGCTGTGGAAGACACAATCACTCAAGCTAGAGCTCCGTCTACGAGGCAAGCTTATGGTTTGAAGTGGAGTCTGTTCACAAGCTGGTGTTCTTCTCCTCCTCCAGCGTCCTCGGCAGTCAGACTGGTCGGAGCAGTTGACGCCAGGCTCAGTATCTGTGTGCATGCCCGTGGTCCGGTCAGCCCCTGTACTGGGCTAGATGTCCATATAGTTGATTTTCTGCGGGCAATCCTAAATGTGTATCCTCCACGGTTAGGTTTTCCTTTGACAGAGTACTCTGTCCATCTCTACTGCCAGTCGTTCCTCTCCTTCCCTGGATAGGACCTGCCTTAGAGACAAGATCGTACAGTATGTTGTACTGCCCCACTTTTGGTCAGTCCATACTAGGGTTCCACATGTCACCTCCCATTGGTAGGATGTGGACTCTTGTGCACTTTTCAGAAGGTCTAATTCCCAAAGTCTTGCCAGACTGTACAGCAAATGCAAGAAGTTGCAGCCCCTCTTGCAGAAGGTTGAAATCCCTTCAGGAAGTAAAAAATTGCTTCTTCAGGATTTTGCAGCAATTTACTCACTCACTCCCTACGGGTATCAAAGTCAGTGAATCTGCTCTAAGGCACCTTTGCATAACATTAGTCTGACACGCGTCACTTGTCAACATGTGTAGTGCTACAAGGTCATAACGGTTTAGGTTGGGTATTTTGCAATGGACCCCATTTTGTCGTCACAACATAACTCATAGTGACTGAAAGACAGGGAACGTCTTGATTACATATGTAACCATCGTTCCCTGATGGAGGGAACGGAGACGTTATGTCCCCTTGCCACGACCTTGAACCATCGCTAAGCGCTGGGACTTGTTCTCGGCTCCTCAGCAAATCTGATGAAGGGGAGTGGCTCAGGATTGTTTAACCACTTGCCAATTTTTATTGCCGTTTTCTCTTAAGCAGAGCGAATCAGGGCTCTAGGCACGGCATAACATCTTTGTTACATACGTAACCAAGGCGTTTGACAGACCATCCATGCCTATGACATCTCATACTTACAAGCATACAAAATGCTTGCTGGTTTGGTGATGACAACTCTTTTTTTCTCTTTATTGTTTTTAAAAATGTTTGGTATTGCAGTAGTTGCTTGTCAATAAAACTTCAGAGATTTCTTGATTTCTTTGTAACAGACAGTTATTACAGATTAATAGTATAAACAAGTTTTATATCATTCTGTCCATTCCATGGAAACTAATATCTTTCCCAGCATCTCTGCTTAAAAAAAACAAAACATACAGTTGAGGTCAAAAGTTCAGAATATACTAAATGTTAATTACTTAACCAAAATAAATGGGTCATACAAAATGCATTTTATTGTTTACAGTATTTAGCACTGACCTGAATATTTAAATGTAAGAAGGACTACGTTTAAAAGTTTACATTCCCTTTATTGTGTTCTTACCTTAATAATGCACAGCTGTTGTTTTTTTTTTTGGGGGGTAGTTGTTCACAGGTCCCTTCAGGTCCCACAATTTATTTGTTTTTGCAGCATTTACGTGTATTTTGACTGTATTTGACAATGTTGTAGTTGGTCAGTGAATAAAAAATTTATAAAACTAGGAGTTCTACAGGTAATGTTTTTGAAGAATCTTAATATTATTATATTATTTTAACTGAGTGATGATGCCTTCTACAAAGGACACAAAAAATTCATGTATTTGTTCAAAACATAAAACAAACAAATAAATTATACATGCCTTCAGCTTTTTTGTTGAGTTCCAGAAAGATGTATATGCATATACAAAGTGGTGCTAAATAAAGAACATCTGAAAAGCCCTGAATAAAGATGATCTATTAATAATTTCTCTTGAAACTTTGGATGGTACTGTTTTCCCAGTGTTTTGCCTGGGGTTTGACCTCTTTGTCAGTGCACAGACAAAACCAACATCAGGGTTTGATTTACTTTACAACCTGCTGTGGTTATCTCCCATCTCAGACA
Organism: Enteromius trimaculatus; assembly: GCA_032361065.1. NCBI lineage: Eukaryota > Metazoa > Chordata > Actinopteri > Cypriniformes > Cyprinidae > Enteromius > Enteromius trimaculatus. The sequence goes on along the minus strand of JAUMHP010000038.1, from coordinate 673,872 downwards.
AGCAATGAATTCACTGGAAATTTACTGCACTAATACAGAACTCAAAACTGATGTTCCCCGAGAATCCTGAAAAAACTCATTTCTGCTCATCTGCTTTGGATCTGCTTTCTTAGAGGCAATCCGCTTGAAAAGTCTGGCTTTTGAATTCAATAAGTAAGCAAAACAGACACTAACACCTCCAAGGGCATTAGATAACACAACCCAAGCCGACCTTGCAATGATTCTTCCTATATGTGATATTGTATCTGAAACTATGTACTAATCCCCTGTCAAAAAATGATTTTTTGAGTCTGGTTATGATATTGTCCTACAAGGTTGGTTTAAAGTGTCGAGTGAGAGCTGTTTGTGCCTCACACTGAGCTTTCCATGACTCAGTTTGGGCGCCAGCCGGGTACAAAAAATGCCAACAGCCGCCATCTGCCATCAGTTACTGCACCTCATGACTGGAGAATGCAATGCTGCACTAAAGACACAAAACGGTTTATTTCATTAGATCAGTCAGTGGGTCATAACAATGCATGAAGATAGTGCATTATTGTTTGTCTCACAAAAGACTGTGAGGCTTATTTGTGTTTAAAGATCCCATTAAACGGTCTGACAAAAGCAATTTTCTTTTGTGCATTTCCAGTCCAGACAAATTGCAGGCCTGTGTGATTCTACCCTCTTCTTCTTCTACTTTTTTTTTCAATCTATTATCTGTGTGCATGCCCTGGGTTGGGTCAGCCCCTGTACTGGGCTAGATGTCCATATAGTTGATTCCCTGCAGGCAATCCTAAACGTGTATCCTCCACGGTAAGGTTTTCCTTTGTGAACCCGTGTCTTCCCTTGACAGAGTACTCTGTCCATCTCTACTGCCAGTCGTTCCTCTCCTTCCCTGGATAGGGAAATCTATTTATTTATCTATAAATCTATTTAGCATATAAGTACTGTACATATATTATAATGTGTGTGTGTGTGTGTGTGTGTGTGTGTGTGTGTGTGTAAAAAAGAGCATCATATTTGATCAAATAATTGAATATATTGATCATTCATATTTTCTTTCTATATTATTACAGAGCTGTATGAGTTTGTCCACAGAAACAGTATTCTTGGGCTGGTTTGTAGTTTAGAAAAGGTTTAACACGCAGCTTTGTGCAGTTACAAAAAAGAGAAGGAAAAGGCAAAGTCAAATCTAAGATCACAGTGTACAATGTATCATGTTGCTTTTCTATACATGATAACCTTGCAGGCCTCAATATAGGTGAAGGACTAACAGAGCGCTCTTAGTTCCAGCTTAAGTATCCAATGTATAGCTACAGATTACAGAGGAAAATCCACCTCTTGTCCCCCTGAATAAAAAGGCATTTTGGGTCTATGTGACAAAACTGACAAAGTCACCCTTTGTCCACTTGGCTGTGACTTGCTTGGTCTTATCAAACATCAGCACTTAGGAACGGTTAACTTACCTAGCCGATAAACGCTCCACACCTCTGTGGGAACTTGGCAGCCTTTCTCCCAGCAGCCTAAAACAAGATCCGCTCAATGACAGACAAAGAGATGGGTGAGTTTCTCATGCTGGGTCTCTGAGGTACAACATCACCAGAGGAGCACAGTAAAAAAAAAGACCGCATACAAAAGACACAGTAATGAAACACTGCACCTTCACATGTATGCCATGGGACAGGATACAGTTTCACTTCTCAATAAGGGCCAATAGCCTGAATTTGGTGGTTGAACTAAATGATTTGCGTTGAAGATATATTTCATTAACTTGCATTCTATCTTTCCACGAAAGTCAATAATTGGGAGAGTAAATAATTACTGATGAATATGTTACAGTTGTATGATTTGAGCTACAAACTGAATTTACCGACAGCTACTGAAATGTCAACTACTGAGACTTTAAAGTTCACCCAAAAATAAACTTCCAGAATTTCCAAATTCTGTCATTAATTATTCACTCTCATGTCATTCCAAACCCTTCGTATAAGTCCTTCGTTCCTCTTTGAAACACAAGTTATAAAGGTACCAAGAACATTGACAAAATAGTCCATGTGCAACCCAGGCTCATTGGAAATACATGCCTCTACACACATTTCTGCAACCCCATGATTACTGTATGTATCTTACTGCATGTTTCATAACGTTCTGCAACTAACTGCGAAAATTAGCCTTTAATAATCAAAAATGTATCTGTAAATCCTACTTTTGTGTGAAAATGAATAAAAGTCAGTTACAAATACCTCTTTTAATTGAAAGAACTTGCTAAAAAAAACTGGCAAATAACACACTGAATTAAACATATATTTCTTGTAAGACATACTCCTATAATTTGTTTTATTTAAAACTTTTAAAAATATCTGATAAATTTTTACACTGTATACATATGCACCCTTTTAACTAAATAATAATCTTGTTTTAAGCATGACTTGGGATTTTTTTTGTCTGTTTGCAAGATGCATATGAACATCAAATATCAAATTAATTTTAATTATAAACCTATGGGAGCACAAGTATATCAATGTTAATTCTGTAATGTGTTCTATTAGTGGTGGGCCATTTGTACTAAAGCAGCTAATCTAATTATTGCCAGTCAAGCGTGGAGAGCAACAGATGAAAACTTTTTTTTATTCATATTATTAATATAGTAATATAAAAGTTTTGTTGCTGCTGTTGTTTTATCAGCTAGTATATCTAACAAAATGCTAGTAAACCCTATATTGTCTTGGTCAATAGTGCACCAGGCCTTCAAAACAATAGGAGAAAAGCTGCTCTTTGAGATTCAGCAGCCTTTTATTTGAGAATGGGTCACACGAGTTGTCCTATTGTTCCTGATGCATTGTGGTGGAAAGAGGCAAACAAAACACTGCCCTCCATTGCCTTTGTCCTAAAGCTCCACGCTGCTCTATGTCACTATAATGGAGTTTGAGACTGGAAATGTTCTTTAAACCTAAAAAGATTACATTGGAGTGTTAGAAATATTATTGTGTGGCCTGCCATTTTCACTGAACAGATGTCCGGCTGGTTATGACAAATTTGTATGATTGCAGGTGTGTACACTATGATGGGATACAGCTTAGAGCTTCGAATATTACTAAATTCAGCTATAACGTCAGGTTTTGTGTGACTTGTCAGAACATTCTAACCAGTAATACTGCCGCCACTGCTTTGAAGAACTGGATTTGTTTAATCATGATTACATAAAATACTGCCAAAAACTAGCATTTGGAATAAACTCTAGGAAGACGATCTGATTATTTTAATTATCCAAAAAATAAATAAATAAATTTCAAGACCACAAAATGTTTACAGCATGATCTTGATAATATCTCTAAAACATTTACTGCTGGCAGTAGAACATCATAACACAATTCAAAACCAGGCTTTAAAAACAGGTTTCTGAGCCACTAGTGAATTACACAAGCACTCACAATCCGCATTAATAAATAGTGACTGTAAGTAATTGAGCAGAGAATACATACGCATGTGCCTCTTATGTAAGAAGAAATCCTGTTGGTTGAAGTCGACAAGCATATTTGAATATTGCACCCTATTGGACAACAGGCCGGCGGGCAGTCAGAGGGGGCGGGGTTTCGGAGTGACTGAACGCCAGTCAATGTAGCAAATGTATTTAGCTTTGGGAAATTCGAGTCTTTGAGCGAGTCGGTTTGTTTGAATGATTCGTGGGCTGATTCAAAGGAACCGACTCACCAATTTACAAGAGAGAATGTATTTGTTTGTTTTTTTTTAATTTTGCTTTTGTTTTAAATAGGCTTTTAGTTAGTTAGGTTACTCTATTGTTTACAAGGTTATTGTTGTGTCAAGTACTGCGTTGTATGTCAACCTCTGGGAAATTTACTTTGGAAATTCTAGTTTTAGTTAATTGTTACATTGTTAGGTTACTGCTGCAAAATCACAATATGACATCCTCAAAAAGGATTTTTATTTTTTATTATTATTATTGTTTGTAAAGTGGCTGAAATCAAGTTACAGTATTGTTGCAGTAATCTGTGACTTTTAGCAGAGACTGTGGCTATCATGGTAAATTGGTAAGAGCCACCTATCCTCAGCTTCCTTCAATGATTCTACAGTGGAGTGAATTGTTTAGTGATTTACAACAGCTTTAAAAATCGGTTCAAATGAATAAAAAAAAGAACCGATTCAAGGGAACGACTCGTTCGCGAATCGGACATCAGTAGTATCTGTCGCGCCGCCAACTGGAAGTACCGAGATCAAACTGTTCGCGTACAAATCGTTGATACATACGTGCGCTGAGTTTTAAACGCTAGTCTTTCTTCGCGTCCGTATGAGCTAGATTCTGTGATTTCAGTGTGTTTTTCTTTCACTATGAAGCTGCTCATCTGGCAATGAAATACTGTAAATAATCTTTGGTCGATAGATTGAAAATCGATTGCAACGCATCGGATATTTGGATATTAATCGCGTGTTTGGCAGAGAAACATGCATTATGATTCATGGTCATCTAATAACTGGAACAGGTAGGTGTTTTACTGACCCTCTCTGTCATGCTATTGTTAGATATTGTTGCCATGTCAGAAATAAAGGAAACATACAGGGAAGTGAAGATGATGGTTAGATGAGCGGAGGGCATTCAGATCGAGATGATGGTTTTATGATTGTTTACTACCCACAGTAATGTAATCAATGATTAAGTAAACAGTCCTTGTTATTAAACACACTGCATGTATTCAAACGGCAGATTTTCAGCTCACGACCGCGCTTGGTGTTAAATCGGGACTAGCTCGCTGCTGATTTAGAAATGTCTCTCAAATACCACAGATCGCGCCATAGAAACACATGGTGTGCAGAGAACTGGACTCGAAGTGAAAAATGGTAGGGCAGTATGTCAGATGACAAGCTTGCGTCGGTACACTGAGCAGGTCAAATAATAATTCAGCTTCATTTTCTCAATAATACAGTCTGACATTACCTCAATATCCAAATATTGCGTATTTATACTCAGTTGTTTTTATCCTGCTGTTTTACTAGGCTCTATAGTTACACACACACACACACACACAAACACATATATATATGTATATATATATATATATATATATAATTTTTTTTTTTTTTTTTTTTTTTATATAAGTTAACCTGGAAACAGCTTTGAAGGCAGTGTTTGCTAAGGGAATAAAAGTAAACATTCAAATGTATCTCTTCTATTGTGCTATACTCTCTACTCTAAAAATTCATTGTTATGCCATTTTTAAACTTACTCTGAATAATAATGAGTGTTAAACTGTTCTATACTCTACTAATGGACATTTTGGGGATGCCTGTTGGTATCGTGTGGTGTAGATTTCCTGTCTAAGAGGGGACAGTGTCACTTATTTTTATTTCTCTCTTACATTGTCTCCTCTTCAGTAACCTTTCGTTGGTCGCAGGATCTTACAGTGGACGGGCATGAAGAGATCGGACGGTGTGGATTAGATCATTGGGAATATATCGCTTTGATTTCTCTCATCTCAATGTTGGGCTCCAGAGGACCTCTGCCTTTGTGTTCTGAAATGAAATAATGGCAACGCATTGGGCTGCATCAAAGCACCAAGATGAGAAGAAAAATCCAGCAGGGTCATCGGTTTTTGAGGTAAATTGTTTTGTTGCTTTAAGAGAAATGTGAAAGCACAGTTAAAATGATATTAAGGCCTGCACCGTCTACAGCTCCTGACAGGACAAGTGCTTCAGTCAGAGTGCAGTAGTGCAGGCGGGACGTCCGTAAACTCAACAGGATGATTAGAATTTGTATTGCCTTTTTTTTCTTATTTCTTATTTGCATGCTGATATTAATTTGATTATTGTGATCTGTTTAAACTTGTAAAAAAAAATTCCCACAAAGTAAAAATCTTTTTTAAATATTAATAATTTATATATATATATATATATATGGAATAAGAGTATGTGTA
>JAUMHP010000038.1:628622-664504 GCA_032361065.1 Enteromius trimaculatus | reverse complement strand
TATATATAAAGACTATTTGACCCCCTGTTCTAAATCTATATTATGACACTTTATCGATTAGGAAAAGATAAAAATTAAGGCTAAACTATGATTAATAGTGCTAATAAATGGAATCTGACCCCCTATTCTAAAGTGAAACTTAAATCTATATTAATTATGACACCTATTGAGTAATATTCAAGTTTATAGACTATAAGGTAATAATTAACGCTAAACTGCCATTAATCTAGTGCTAATAAAGGAAGTTTGATAAATGTTTTTTTTTTTTTTTTTTTAAATGACCAATTAATTGATAATAACGGCTAATATGCCATATTATATGTTCATGTAATCATTAGTTATATGCGTGTTCATGCTTAACTGATTCATAATTGTGAACAAGTTAATCAGAAATTACTAGTACTAACTAATGCATAATTCGGGCCCTTAAAATGTTAGGTTAATCACTACTTACTAGTGTGTTTTTGCTCAACTAATTAATAATTGTGAACGAATTAACTATTAATTAATGCTTAACTAATGCTTTATTCTGGACCCTTAAAATAAAGTGTTACCAAAAAGTTCACCCAAAATTAATCATTTACTCACCCATGTGTAGTTCCAAACCTGTATGAATTTCTTTGTTCTATCGAACACAAAGGGAGTTTTTTTAAGAAGGTTTGTAATCAGGCTGTTTTGGGTCATCACTGACTTCCATATTAGGATGGAATGCTATGGGAGTCAATGGTGACCCAAAACAGCCTGGTTACAAACTTTCTTCAAAATATCCTCTTTTAATTGTGTTCAGAACAAAAAAATTCATATAGATTTGGAACTACTCAAGGGTGAGTAAATGGTGACAGAATTAAAAATTTTGGGTGAACTATTCGTTTAAGTGTTACACCAGTTTTGGAACAAGATGCTTTAATTCAAGTTCAGAACAGCTAAAACCTCTGTTTCAATTCACCTGGTTTGATGTCACAAGTAAGCTGAATCCCTAGAGGAGCCACACTTTCTGATGCGGGATATTCAATGTCCGGAAATTCTCCCAGAAACTGAGCGGCTCTGTCTGCCACATGAATGAGGGGAGGTCGGCTGGTCCCAAACACACACCCGTCTCCAGCACAGGGTCTCGGTCTGGGGTTCGGTCGTATTCTAGGAGGCAGACGGCACTCGATTCCTTTACATTCTCTGGTGTCGTTCGTATCATGATCTGGTCTTTGAGGCGTAACGCAGTCTGCGCAAACAGGTCCAAAAACTCCAGCGACGTGCGTCTGGATAGTTTCCCTTGTCTGGTCTCCAGACCGCGCACGCTGGGACAGAAGCGCTGCGTGATGATCCGACGGAAAGCTGGAGGAAGCATGATGGTGATTTATTGATCTACTCTGTGTTGTCGGATTGTGCTGTCGCGGTGGTCTGGACGATCTGCCTCCCGGACAGTGTGATCCAGAGCAGGGTCTGGGGTCTCCAAAGTCCCCCGAGCGCGCATCGCGAAACGTGAATGATACATAGACCAGGAAAAAAAGCCAGTTTTTGGATGATGGCATTGTTTAACCATTTATTCACCTAAATAAAGAAAATAACAAGTATGAATCGTGAGGAAATAAGCGTTTAAAAGAGTCAGTACACATACTAAAGGCATAGAAAAAAAGTCGGTTATCATTTTGTAGAGCTGGAAGATGAATATATTTAAATGTTTAAAACCGCAGATAAACTCTATAAACAGTAAGATTATTTTACCTGCAGCTGTCTTCTGTTGGAATGTCAGTAAAAATATAAACAGCAGGAGGTGAGCATCTCTCCTCCGCTGGAGTGTGTGTGTGAGCCACTCTAAACACTTCTAAAGGAGAATGTCATGGGGTGTGTCTCGAAGATGAGTGAGTTCCCTATCTAGGAAACATTTTAGACACCATATGTACATGCAGCTTTTTTAGGAATCATATTTGTGTGTATTTAAGCATATGGTGTACATGCTGCATTTTTGACCAAATCAAGCATGAACACATGCACATGCAACATTGTTGAGCATCGTGCAATGATTCTGGACCCATGTTGCATTGCTATGTGTTCCAAAAAATGCTGTTTAGGTATAGCTTGGTTTAGTTTTGAGCCACAATCAATGGCATTTTCTTTTAGAAGTGTTTAGAAAGAAAGGTTCTGCTCACCACAGCATGTGTGCGTTTGTGCTAAATAAACCCAAACATCCTGCATGCATGTCCCAATGTTTCTAAAATTCCCAATAACTTTCCAAGCACCAATTAATGTCTCAAAACTGCTGTACCTGCTAATCATGGCTAAAAATGCTGTGTAGTAAGGCAGCTCTCTAAGTTTAAGAACACAGCCCTTATGTGGCATTCCAAAGACTTAATTAGCATCAGGTTTCCCCAGCCTGAGTTTAACCCCTCACTCTCCCTGTCTTTTGTCTGTTTTTCATCTTTTGATGTTTCTCTCTTTCGTTTTGTGTGCCATGTTTAACAAAGTTCAGCTTGACACTTTTAACACCAAAAGTCTGGATTACATGTAACAATCTCTCACTGAAAATGTGGTTCAGACAGAATTTTTTTATTTTTTTATTTTTTTTTATAAAAGGTCTAGAAATTCCATGGTCTGCCTATTTTAAACCAACTATACCCTCCAATATAGCGATTTGGCCACAGACAGGAATTTAGTCAGTGCTGTGCAAGTTTGCAATAGAGGCGTCATTGTGGGTAATGGAAAGTTGTGTTATGATCAGTGTCACCTTTGTTTGTGGCCATGTCAGTTTTTTTTAAAGATAGACAGGCTTTTGATTGTTTAAACAGCTGTTGTCTGTCATTCAGAATCTGTCAGGCAGAAGAAAAAGTCTTAAAGGGTCAAAGTTTATTTGCTAGAGTTCAGCCGGCCATACTGCACACACATTTGGGAAGGAGAGATGGGATAACGACATGGCTGATAACTACCGAGCTTTCATTTGCATGTTCAGTATATGGTGCTTTAATCCAAATAAATATTTAAAAGCAAAATGAGATTGCTGAGTTATTGTTGGCTATAATGTTGGCCATACCGTGCTCTGTACATAGCTGTTTGGATATTTTAAACAATTCTCTGATAATTAGTTTCATTATTTGATCTCAGCAGACTTGTGCTATTGCTTGGACACATGTTTAGTATCAAGATATAAACATGTAAAGTTTGAGTTACTGAGACATTTTAATAAGGCTACAATGATGCTTTATGCTGTGAAATCTGTATTACCCATTATTTGGCTGTAATGAAGTGTTTGATGGTCCTGAATAATACAGACCTGTGTTAAACCAGAATAATGACTCAACTGTGGCCTAATGGTTTTTAAAGACCGTGTCTCCTCACGCCCCACCATATGGGCTTTTGGAGTCAATTGAGACGTAGTGTACTTTTTTTTGAAAAGTGCTGAAGTATGTCTGTTCATTTTCAGATCAGTCCATGAGTCATGAGCCTAAGCTGTAATTTTATGCCAAATGCACTCACCTCTCCAGCTGTTTATACTCGTCTGCTTTCATTCTCTGCGTTATATTTGGCAGTTAATAAATAGTTCACACACACACACAAACACACACATCCATACACACACACAAACAAAATTTGCTAGTTTATTTTCAGACAAATGAAATTGTGAAATGAAAGCTGTGTGTTTGTAATGAATAAATCCAAAAAGGCATTTTACCTTCAAATATTCGCTTATGTATAAAGCAATTTATAGTCCATAATCCACAATAGCGCTTCCTTCAGTGAAAAACTCCATCCCTGGTTGTCCTCTCACATCAACAACCACTGATTTATTAGCACATTTATTAGTACTTTTCTGGTTGTGCTTGATCTATGCATATTTCCCTCCTGATTCAGACGAGGTTACTTTTTCAGTAGAGTAAGCAAAAAGAAGTCTTAATTATTATGTACTGAAGTGCTGTGGATTTCTTGTGGATAATTGTGATGTTTTTACAGCTGTTCGGACTCTCGTTCTGACGGCACCCATTCACTTGCAGAGGATCACGAGAAGTGATGTAATGCTAAATTTCTCCGAATCAGAAAAATGGTCATCTACAGTACATCTTGGATGTCCTGAGGGTAAATTTTCATTTCAGCATTTCTTTTAGATAAACATCTGTCCCTTTGTGGTTGGAGTAAGTCACACAATCAATAAGAACACACAGACATTAAACAGTATTTGTATATATATGTCCAAATCCTTTCTTAATTAAGGCCTGCAGTTGTGGATGGAACTTTTGTGTTTGAATTTTACTACGAAAAAAAATATGTTCTTTAACTCCGTACAGACCAACAAAAAAAATATGGTATTATTTTGGTTTACATGATGTTAAACATTTCTGGTCTCAGATGTTTTGGTTTGTGACATGCAGTGATGACTTGTATAAAAAAGGGTGGTCTATTTTGTGTAGCTGGTGGGGGCTTTAATGAAAATTCATAGTGAGAATAAGTAAGCAGTAAGGCCCGATAGGCTGTGACATCACTGCATCGAGTACCTTACTGCTTACTTATGTATATTACTTTTTTAAAGCAAGTTCATTAAAATAGTCCCTGACAGTAAACAGCAAGAGAATGTTCCAAAAACGCCTCTCATGGAGCATAAATAAAAACAGAGAATAGCTTATCTTCAGCTGGATCATTTATTTTTTAACACTGTATATTTTCTCACACACGTACATCTGCATATCTCTCAGCATGACAAAATATCTGTTTTTTTTGTCTTTTAGTTTCAGACTGATATCACGGCGTACTGCGAAACTGCAAGCATCATTACAGTCTAAACTTTGATGGACGTACAAAACCTAAAAGAGAAAACTCATAGATACAGTAAAATTCCCTCCTCACATCGAAAACTGCAGGTTTTCGAATAGACCCGCGAGCATCCGCATGAGAAACTATTATTAGACGAGGAGGGACGTGGTCTGAAAATTAAAGATGAAAGATGCAAGATAATGCCATGGGTTTTGCTCAGTGATACACAGAACCATTGGGTAAAGCGGTTATAACCGTGTTGTGGTGAAGGTGCTGACCAATCAGAATCCAGGAATGGAACTAACCATTTTATAAGAACATATTAAAAGTTGTAATAAGATTGGATAATTGGTAGCAAATGGTTTACTGTAGTTTTCCATCCTCTTTAAAGAAGAATATATGGAGTGGGTTTGTTGTTAGCCAAATGTACTCTGAGGAGTGTTAACTAATTAGTTTCAGCCATGTGAAGCTGGGGTTACATGTGTTGTTGTCTCAAAATGTCTTTAAAGTGTTAGTTCATCCCAAAAATTACTCACCCTCATGTCATTTCAAACCTTTGTTCATCTTCATTGTCTAGGTGGGATTTATTTAGACAGTCCCTATTCTATGAGATTAGCTTCAAAATTTTTTAGCTGACTTTATAAACCCCAAAAAGTCATAGTCAGAGTCTTGTTTTGTTTTTATTCCCTTTATTTGCATTTTGAAGCCATCTACATCTACAGTAAATTATTTTTTGTCATCTTGTACCATAAGGACCTTTAACACCCATTAAAATATTCCATTGCACAAAACTTTCGTTATAGTGGAAGAAGCTTGTTTAGATTGTTAAAATGGTCTTCACATTAAGGGGTATTTTTGAAGAACTGTTCACTGAAAATTTCTTTAAGGGAACTAAAACTTGTTCTTCTTGCTTTCCAAGTTTCAATATACAATATATCAACAATGAAGAAACCCCCTCCCCCTTTTCAATGATATTTCCTTCTTTATTTGGATGAAGAATGAAAACCAAAACTTAAATCCAAATGCATGTCTTTTGCCCTTAACACTGCAAAAAATATTTTTGGTTTATAATAGGTGGCCTTAACTACTATACTTAAATCAATAAATAAGTATAATGCACTTATTGTGTTCATATTATATTGCAATACACTTTTGCTGCTATTGAGGTGGGATACGGGTAAGGTTAGTTACAGGTATGGTGTTATGGTTTAAGGATGGGTTAAAACTGTAAGGGATAGGTCAACAGTATAATTAAAAATGTAATTACAGAAAATAGTACAGAAAAGATTACATGAAAAATATATTTACTATGTAAAAACATGTATACACAATAAGTGCATTGTATCAAAGAATTCACTTAAATGTAAATACATCATAGCTAAGGCCACCTAATATAAAGTGGGACAATAATTTCAATTTGAATATGTTATATGTGTTGTTCAATTCTGGTGCAATATCATAACACACAACGTCCCATACCCTATTTATAATGCAAATCTAAAGAAAGTGGATTTGTGTTGATTATTGTGATGATTTTAGCAGATGTTTGGACTCTCATTCATTGGAGAGCAAGTGATGTAATGCTAAGTTAAAAGTCAGTTCTGATGAAGAAACAAACTTTTCTACATCTTGAATGGCTAAAATGTTCATTTTGGCTGAACTATCAAGCAAGTTTATACTTCATTTTATGTTGAAACGTATTGTTGCTGACAAAAAAAAACTAGCAAACAATGTCGTTAATCATTAACCGAGAGGAACGCTTATAAATCATTGACCAATATATAATCTACAGGTAAATAATATACTAACAGTGGTTGGCGTGTCTCGTATGCAATCTCAGCTGTGCACTGGTATGCTGCTGTTTCTCAGCGTCACATGGAATGCAGAGACAGGTTCAGACCTGAACTTCCGTGTGAGGCAGGAAGTGAAGTGAAGTGTCAGTGACTAACATACAAGCGATACAGCTCAGCAGCCTGCTGCATGTGGGTTGGGGTGGTGTCCACCGTTAAACAGGAAAGAGAGGCATTTTACAGAAAACGTATTTATGATCCCATCACATAGTTATTAAAACTGCCAAATAAACCAAGGTAAGTGATGTTTTTGCTCAAACTAATATTTTTTTAGGAGTAGCCTAGGTTCAGTGTGGTGTTGATTTTGTTCAAATACCTGGCAATAATCTGACAATAATCGAGTAACAAGATGACTCCGAGTGTATCTGGTGCCCGGAATTAGTCTGAAATTTTTAAACTAAATAACTAATTTTAATGACTTTATTGATTGTTTTTCTTGAAAAACAGAGTTAAAATGTTAGACCAGATGCTGTATCTGTCCCTATATTTTTGGACGTATGCTGTGAGTCAGTATATTTGATTATTGATTAGGGTCCAGACATAATGACATGAGAAGTTTGCTTTTGACCAATCTGTTGTTTAAACTGGGCTCAAACTACTGACTCTTAAATTGATGACATTGTTGTGACTGGTTAGCCATTACATTGTTTAAAACGGCAAACTGAACAAATAACACCACACCCATATCAGTGTGATATTTTCTACAAAACCATGTTTTGGAATATCCAGTCTGAAGACTAATAGTAGTTTAATTCATCATTGAAGCTTCTTAAAACATTTCCCTGGTTTCATTGTACATGATTCAACAGGGCATCTTATTCCATTTCATGTTGACTTAGAATAGATAATATTTGTTACATTTTGTAAAGACCAAACCTTTTTTTCTGTTTGGCTTGTTCTCAGTTGTCCAGCATCTCTGTGAGTAATTGTGACCGTCTCATTTGGAATAACACATGCTGTCAGCACTCTAAATTAGCAAATAACAATAATTTGCACAGCAGTGACTGTGAATTAGAATTAGAAAGTCGTCCACAAAAAGTCATACAGAAAAATGTTGTTTCAGCCTCAAGGCATACTTTTTTAAGTCTCAGGCTCTACTTATGATAAAGAGGTTTAGTGTTTCAAGCATAGCAGATCACAAGTTAAAGTATACAAGCTCTGTGACAGGAATCATAGAACAGCAAACCAGCTGAACTAAAATACTGCGCTCGAGTGTTTGATGAGGAAACAAACAGGAGACTGGTTTTCTATCAGGTTACCCCAAAGTCAACAGTCCGTCTGGGTCTGTAATGACTGTTTTTCTCAGACTAAAATAACTACCAAGGAATGATAGCATCTCAGTGATTTTAAAAAACATTACTGTAGCAACATTAAAGCTACTCTGAAAACCAGCTGTTGAGATATCTGTACATAGTTCTTTCCCAAATCACGGAAATGCTGCGAAATAGATCCGTTTGAAGGTTTCTTGTGTCGCACGTTAACATTTAATTCTGTGGTAAACACTAACTAGACTGCAGCCTCAAAAATGTCTCATTTAAAGGTCAAAATATTGAGTCTGTTCTGTGTACTGTGTTCCTGCTATACAAATTTTTGTACCATAAATTGCGCCGCTTGTTGATGTGCTATGCTATATATATTTCTGACATGACAACGCTCAGAGGGATTGGCATGGTAATTATAACAATGTTAACGTATTTGGTCTCGGCGCAATATATCTCCGATACACTGAGACATCACAACATTCACAACATACTGCTGAGAGTATGTAAGAAATATTGCTGTTCCACTTACAGTATAACATGCATGAAATAATTCCATAAAAAATATACCATACACGATCACACTGTAGCAGATCTACACAGGTGGAGCTGGGGAAGGCGGAGGGTTTCTGCAGTGCACTGCCAAACTGACCAACAGCATTAGTCATATATTTGAATGTTGAGCAGAGAGTTAATTGGCTACCGATACAGGAGAGCACCAATCAGCTGTGCCATATGATACTGATGTCATTAGGTCAGATTGATTTAGACCTATACTGTATATATGTGTGTGTGGACTCACAATAAGCTAGTACAGTATGTAATGTACAAATTCTTATGAGAAATGCACTTTTTAAAGAGCAAGTTAATGAAATTAAACATATCCACCAACAAAATTCAGAACTTTGTTATCCTTCAAGGTAAAACAAGTTTGATTGCAGTATAACTATATAACTTCCTCAATATTAAATTCAAAACACATGCAACTGAGAAACAGACGGAAACATTGAGCTCATTTCTTTTCCAGACCTGAAATCCTGCACAGATGCCCTTGGTATGGAATATACTAGTTACCATAACACTTAACAAAACAAATGAAAATGATTCTTGAAGCAATATTCTGGAAAATAGGTTGAACTGTATCTAGAATGTCTGACCTTCTATCACCTCAAACGTGTCAGATAACCAAAGATTTACTCTGACACAAGGTTTCAACATGACTACTGATAAGCAATTACATGTTTTCATTTCTTCTTGCATTGGTACATTAAATCTATGTAGTTTAAATCTAACAAAAAAATATAAAAAAACACATTTGCTTATATTTTAATGTGAATATACTGATAATATACAATGGTGCCTATGCTTATCAGTTGTTTGGAAAATAATGTATAAGAAGCAGTGTATTGTGAGTTGCAGAGAGATAGTGAGTGTCATCTGTTTCCTGTTGGAAACTTCGATGCTTTCAACATCTTGCGAGGGGGAAGTTGCTGTAACCACTTCCCCCTTGTATAGCAGCGCACAAACAGCTCTCTGATTGGCTGTGCAGCAGTGCTTCACTTAAACAAGAGGACGCAGTATTGTTTAACTCACAGGTGTTCGTAGACTCATAACACCAGTTTAGTTTGACATTGTTTAATCTAACTGAAGAGCTTGTTTGTTGTTGGTGTATAAGAGCACAACTCATATTTGAATAAGCAATTACTTGTGTTGTAATGTCGGGTACAAGTAAAATATGGAAAATACTTAAAAAAAAATACATTTTTAAAATATAAAATATGATTTGATTTTTTTAATTTCAGAATATAGAAAGATTGCAGACAGAAAACACAGTTATAACATTTTGAAGGAGGGCTTGAATTCCGTCTTCAGTGTCTGCCCATCATCTTCTCAGGATTAAAACATATGCTTATTTTCAATAAGCCACGTGATGTAAAGGAATCATTAATGTCGGTGGCACAAACCATGCAATACGAGCTAGACATCTATGTTTAAAAAGTGATAACATGTGCATTAATTCAAAGCAGTTGCACAAACAAATTGCTGAATGTGGGAGAATAAGAGGGAAGTTGGGTATTTTGGATCATGATTAACAGATAATGATTGTTTTATTATAGCTGAACTGCAGGAAGCTGAATAATCAGACAGATCACTATTTGAACTGGTTTATATATTTTAAATGTGACAAAAGAAAAGTTTAATTTAGAACATGAACTTATTTATTCACTTACTGCATCTCCTACAGTAGAATGAGACAGAGAATGTTCTCTTGGCATGTAATTCATACTTTCTGTAATATTGTACTCTCAGGCAGTGCTGAGCATTCATAGGCAGGATTCTGCATGTCTTGGCAAAGAACGCGTTATGCAAGCCATTCGTTTATCTGTAGCCTCTGGAAGTATATTGTGCAATGCTTTTTTTTTTTAACATGTGCAAAGGTTCTAATATATTACCAATTACACTTGTACGCTGTACAAAAAAAAAAAAAAAAAACAACAACAACAAAAAGGCAACATCCAGTTGATCAATTCTGCACAGGAGTTACAAAACTACTTTAGCTGCCAGAATAGACTGATGAAAGCCAATTAGATTTTTCCCATTTCATTTTATAGTATGTTAATATGGAGCTGGGGCTGGGTTCAGATCAGATATGGCCCATAAATTCATTAAAAAAGGACTGGCTTTGAAATATTTTTTAAAGGAACGCTTCACTTTTTTTGGAAATAAATAGACTCATCCTCCAAATCCCCCTGAGTTAATAAGTTGAGTTTTAATGTTTTGGAATCTATTCAGCCTATCTCCGGGTTTGTAGCACTTTTAGCATAGCTTAGCATAGATCACTGAATCCAATTAGACCAGTAGCGTCGCGTTCAAAAATGCCGCACCAGATAGGAACTATTTTTTCCCAAGCACTGCTTGATATCACTGCACCTGCTGCAGCCTTCCTTGATAATTACGCCGGAATGAGAGTAAGTACACAATATAACTACAGAAGAGTCAAGTAAAGTGAATAGGAAAAATATTAAAACTCTTTGGTCATATTTGAACGCGATGCTACTGGTTTAATTGAATGCAGTGATCTATGCTAAATGTTTCTTTAAACCACGATTATAATAGACCGGATTAAATATTGTTCAATGAATCAACACTGAACTGAATAAAGCTGCATAATGACACTGTTGATTTTTAAAACAGAATCTTAATTCAAATAATAGATTTATTTTATTTAATATTTGCTGACACAATTTATTTGTTAATTTCTTGTTTACTGTTGAGAATCTGCTCTGAAACAATCAGTTTAAAAAAGATTTAGCGTCACTGGTGAATGGATAAATAACCGAGGTGAGGCTGTTCAGCTGAGAATGCTGACTCATATGTAGTGTCAAACATAGTCAGGAGTATGTGTGCATGCATGAATGTTCAGTGACGCTTGACATTATCACAACACATGCAGGCTCATGAGACACATTGGTTTAACAGAGGGAGGATATAATAATGTGATAGTTTAATCTAAACCAATCAGAGGGTCATCTAAAATATGTCACAGGCCAGTGAGGCCACCAGAGGCCCTTTGTTAGAACAATAAGTAGCTATAACTTATTTAACCCTTTGGTTTAGGGTTAGTTGCAGTCATACTTTATATTAGGTGGCCTTAACTACTACTTACATTTAAATTAATCATTTGATACAATGCATGTATTGTGTACATGTACATGTTTTTACATGTAATTATGTTTTTACCTGCACATAATTCATTTCTGTAATTACACTGTTGACTTATCCCTTACACCTTAACCTACCCATATCACCAAACCTGTCCCTAACCTTACCCGTATCCCACCTCAATAGCAGCAGAAGTGTTTTGCAATACAATATGAACACAATTGTTTATGTAAGTACGGCCACATTATGTAAGGTCACCTAATGCAAAAAAAATTCACCTTAGTTACTTGTAATTATGCATCATTTACTATAGTAAGTACATGTAACATGCATCCCCGTAAAATAAAGTGTTGAATGTTGTGACTGACCAAATTGCATCCATTATTTAAGAAGCATTGTACATGTATTTAATAATAAATAATACATTAAATTACTCTGAAAATGTACGTATTTACATTTAATAATCAGAATGCATTTGTTAAAACTAGCTCTGTGTACATACATCAAGTTCTATGTTCGGTTCAGTTTTTCTTACTATTTTTTTGCAAGACTTGTTCTAAAGATGTTATATTCTTGTTGTAGATGGATGACATTGATGCCATGTTCAGCGACATGCTGCAGGAGATGGATCTCCTCACGCAGGTGTGTTTCTCGCATTGTCATACTGGCTAATCAGTGCGTTGAGTGCCTTTGTGTGCTTTTAAGTAAAAAAAAAAAACACATGAAATTTTAGCTTTATAAAAAGTGAGAACATGTCTTATTCAATAGAACGCAGCACTAATATCACATTCCAACAATTCACATACCATGCATTGGAAATGAGAATATTTATGCAAAATTAGAGATGTTATAAGTCAGTATAACGGTATGAGCACAAAATAGGAAATTAAAGGGGAAGCGCACATATGCGAGACTAATATACATATCGCATTTGTATGTTGATAAGATTATAGTTCCTGTGCTGTTTGTTCTGTAGTTTAAAAAATAGCTTCTTTAATTGTCTTTCATATCTTGTTCCTCGTTTTTCTTTTCACAGAGTTTGGGAGCAGAAGCAGAGCCTGAGCCGATGCCTGTACCTCCCTCCATTCCTGCCCCTCAGGAAATGAACTTTTCTATTGGTTTTACAGATCTGAATGGTACACAATGTTTCAGTCTATTTTCTCACAAATGCATGCTATTTTACCAAGGAATTTCACCTAAAAGCCTCTATTCATCAAATGTTGCTTTTAAGAGGGAATAAGTGATTAATTAACCATACAATTGCTTGAAATTATGTCTGAGAGCAGCCCGAAGATGCACAGACGGGGCTGTTTGAAGTGGATGAAGTTTGTCTGCAATCAAAGCATGATTAGCAGGCTTACATGTTGCCCTCACTCAGCTCTAAATTTATACTTTATTAAAAATATATTTAATTTATTCATGTTTTATTAATTCCCTTCCTTGTTTTAGGTAAATCCAGGCTGCTCATTTGGAGAGAAATTGTTTATTTGTGGCCACAATATATCTTGGGGCCAACATAATCTCATTGCAATTCATAAATATTTTATATTTTAGTGAATTGGTGACTTATGTTTATAGTTCATCATACTCGTCTTTGTAAATTTTCAGATGTTCTACTTACGCCACAATGATGAGGTTGGGGTGGACATACATTATTATTATTCTTATTATCATTATTATTATAAAGCTTACGTTTTATATCATGCACACCTTAAATACTTAATAAGATCTGGTTGGGTCACACTTTATTTCTGCTATACGGGTTAGGGACAGGTTTGGTGGTATGGGTAGGTTTAAGGGTAGGTTAAGGTGTAAAGGGTTGGGGTCAACAGTGTAACTGTGAAAGTAATTACATAAATGTATTACAGAAGTAACTTCATATGTATTTTTAAAAGTATAAGTACAATTTAAAAACATATGTGTACTGTACACAACAAGTGCATTTTATCAAATTATTAAATTAAATGTAAGTATAAGGCCACTTAATATGAAGGGGGACCTAAGGTTGCAATATTGCACCTCTGTAGGATGTCAACAATGTGACTTTTCTTTTTTTTCACATTGTGAAGAATCTCTGCATGATCTGGAAGACAATGACTTGGATGCCTTGATGGCTGATCTGGTGGCAGATATCAGTGCGACAGAAGAAAAGTTTGCCACAGAGAGAGATACTGTTAAGGGGTCAGCTCCAGTTGCCCCAATACCCTCCCAGCCTCTGAGTAATTTTAGCTTTCAAGCACCAACTGACACCTCTAGACCTGCAACTTCCTCCAACTCCATTGCAGCTCCGCCCCCACCGCCCACTTCCAAACCATCAAAAGTAAGTATCATTCTGAATGGTTTACAGACCCTCAGGCCTCATGTGGTTAACACATACATAGCTGAAGGTTACAGGCTTTATTTTAACACAACCAGGCCAAATAACAGATGTGAGCTGATATAATGGAATTTAAGTGCAGACAACAGTGTAAAACTGCAATAACTTTATGAAGTATGAACCTAATGAATGTCTAGAATATCTATTTAAAAAAAGCCTAGCCATAAAATGCAATTATCCTCATGATTGCAACATAAGCTCAGCCGGAAATTCATTGAATATTATTTTATGTCTAGCCCAGTGCTTGGCAGAATGTACAACAGGATATTCAGACGGTTTTATAATGTGGATCAGTTCTGTTTTAAAAGCTTAAGTGAGATGCCTAACAAGCACTTCAAAGCTTTACAGGTGTACTGTTGTTCTACAAGTTAGGCAGCGTAATTATATTGCCTACTAAGAAGGATAGCATTGTATACCTCGTTTTTTAGATCCCAGAATGCATGGTGATATTTTAAAATATAAGCTAATGTACAAACATGAAATATTTTTAATGTATATAATTCTAATTAATCACATTACTAGCTTAGTATCTTTCTAAGGTGAACTATGAGTCAGCACACCTTGTGGAGCATTCAAACCTTATCTCTAATCTCAGACACTACACCATCTTCCATCACCATCGTCATTTTTATTTTAAGCCTGCAGAGAGTCAAAGCAAACCTTGCATTTCCCATAAGTAGAGCCCTTTAACGTTTAACTTTGACCCTATGAAACCACTATCATCATTTTGTTTCACCTCAGGAAGAACTAGAGGAACAGATGAAAGCAGATAAGATCAAGCTTGCTTTGGAGAAGCTGAAGGAGGCCAAAGTGAAAAAGGTGAGAGATACAGTTGTAAAGTTGTTTTAATCATTTTTCCGTCTTGCATGCATTTAAATGATGTCAAGTATATTATTTATTGCAGTCAGGCACTGCTCACGATGATTCATGCTGGCTTTGGCTATAACAGCTGGAGACTGTTCCTAAATCCATTTATCAAGAGTGTGAATCATTTAACTGCAGAAATTTAGATGTTTTTCATGGCATTTAATGCTGTGGGGTAGAAAATGCTGACTGCATTAGGTGATCTAGATGAGAGGACATCTACCACTCAGATCTGTTTCTAAAAGAGTAATAACATCAGTCAGATCAGGGCATTCTGACGCATACCTGCACCCTGCTGAATTTCATCAGACATTGTCCCTCTCATGGAAGCCCAAGGAGGTTAAATATAGTACATCTCTTAAAAGATATCACAAACAACATCTGTTTAATCTAAATGGTCTCGCCTAGACCGTAGAATAAATTTTAAAAAAAAGATACTGGAGGTTTGCACCATGCAAAACCTACTGTCAGGATTTACTAAGACATGCAGCTTATGCATTTATTGGATTTTCCCATTTCAGATGCGAAATTTATTGAAGAAGAGCATTTAAATATATGATTTTCTAAGGTTTGAAGTGCAAAACAGCAACCAATCAGCAAAAAAAAAAAGGATTCTTTGTTTAGGGTGATCAGTCGGGTTCACTGGATGAACTGAATGCACAGTGAAGACACAGAAAGTTATCACAAATAATAAATGGTTGGCCTGTTCTATTTTTGACATGCTGTAAGACATCAGGACAATGGTTTTAAAACATTTTCTTTCTCCAGTGTAACAGTGTTAGAATGTTCTTATGTAAATGTTTTACATTGTCTTGTCATAATCTTTATTATAAACTTACCTCAACACATGCACTCCAAGAACACATCAATGTCCCTCTTCTCTCGACACCCACTGGAGGCGGTGCTGCCGATGTTGAGAACTCTTGACTCAGACTAAAGCGTTTTGGCTCCTTCTCGTGACTCTAACACTTCTAACGCAGTCTTTAGATTTCTGCTTCGCTCAGACTCAACACTTTTCATATCTTGAACTAGAATCAGAGTCGACCATCTTCGGATCTGTGTCTTAACTTGAACTCAACCATCTTCAGGTCTTGACTCTGACGCATCACTCTTTTGGTCTCATTTTTGACTCAGATTTGTATACAGAGCTGTCCAAATTATTAGTAGAAATGATCCATGGTCATACTACATGACTGTACTGTATGTCAACAACTGCAAAGGTTATGAATATTTTTGTGTCTCATTAACTATCTTGACAAAGTTTCATGAAGACTGAACAGTCTCTTGAGTAATAAAAGAGCAAACCTTAAGAAATATGTGTTTGCCATTATAAGGCTCAGACGGTAGGATGAATTAACGGTCTTGTTTCTAAATAGTCTGGCTGTGTGACCCACACTGGCTTAATTCCTACACTGAGTGATCTAAAGTTGGTTACTCAAAACAGTTGTAACATGTTGTAACAATGATTACAGCAAAGCAATGTGGACATAACATGACTATAATTAAAATGAGCGACTTTTAGCATGCATTTAGATATTCAAAATCTCTCTGAAAAGTTCATACACCATTACAGAGCCAGTAGTTCCCTTTACATGTATTGTCATTTCCATCCATCCCATCTATTTCACAGAAAATGTATCCATCTGTAAGATCATTTATATTTCATCTTCCAGAAATCTTTGCGTAGACTCTTGAAAAGACCAGCAGGGCCTGTCGCCAGTGTGTGCTTATGAAGTCTTCCCACCAAGCCCTTTAAAATATTTAGGTTTCAACTAAATTTTGTTTGGCCAGAACTTCAACTTTAGCCCACTGGATGAAATCTTTTGACAAACAACTGTAACGTATTATAACAGTTTACTTGGGGGGGCATGCAAAGATTTTGTTGCAGAGATTTCACTAAGCTATGCCATAATTTCAAAAGCAGATGCAAACCACCACAAAAAAACAAACAACAAGTAGTTATCTTGTTAACTAAGTTTAACCTTGTTATTTATGGTTTGTTGTTGTAGCTGGTTGTGAAAGTGGAGCTTACGGACGGCAGCTCGAAGACTCTTATGGTGGATGAGAGACAAACAGTCAGGGATGTGATGGACAACCTTTTTGAGAAGACACACTGTGACTGCAACGTGGACTGGTCTGTGTGTGAGACCAACCCTGACTTACAGACTCGTGAGTATCACCCATGTACATATTCATTCAGTTGTCATCAGCTGTATGAAGCTGGATTTTGCAAAGATGATGAAGTGTGTTTTTACTGGCCCGCTGACAGCCAGGCTCCAGTGAGCTCACAGTACAGAGCTGACCTACCACTATACACATTCACTCTCAAACACCAAACGACAGGTGGGTTTAATTTACTGCCCTAGACACCGTCACTCAACCTCCCTATCATGAGGAAATACAGTCCTTATGATCTAAATCCCCAATTTCTCGTTCTCCATCTGCTACGAGGCTTCATCTGCAGCCATTACCATATGTTTGCTTTCTGGCTGCCAAATTTTAGATGAATAGACTGGATTTATCTTGTGTTATTCCATTTGTTCTTATCCCTAGAAAAAAAGAAGTGCGCTTGTGGAGTACTTCAAACTTATATTCAATATATTCAAAAACAAAAATGGCACATGCAGATAAAATAAAAATGCCACTTAATAACACTATTTTAATTTTACAGAAGTGAATAAAGTTTAATTGAGAGTACTTTTTTTCACAAGAGAAATGAACACACGGAATGGTGGAAACCAAATGTTACAGTATAACAATTGGCACTTGAAAAACATATTGGCAATAAACCTCTTTGTTTTTAAAAGAACTTGTCCTTCTGTTGGCATTTCTTACTGAAAATGAACTGGTAACGCAATGTAACCAAAATAACGTAACTCTCCAGGGTTAGCAACTGAGTCAAACTTTAATTGTGTTAAAGATCTTTGCTGCACCTAGGGTAATTTTAGAGAAGCGTCATCTTCCCATGACAATATTTCCTACTGTGAATGAGTTATAGTCATGAGGGGACATCTAAACAGCTCTGACACACAGATACAGTATAATTGCGCACTCTATTGCAGTTTCTTGCTGTCTATATGTGAAGCTCTTTGCCATCATCTACTCCCATCAAGTTGAGGGACACGGAAATCATACATAGGCTCAGGGAAAATAGCTTCCATGTTATGCCTGTGAAGCAGACTCACACCATGGGTTTCATGCCAGTAACCACATCACACATCAGACCACCCATATAAGATCTCTTCATTACAGTTTTATCAGTATATGTGATCTTTGACTGAGAGTCTGGGAGGTTGCAGACAGTACACACATATATATATATATATATATACCACAGTGTCTGGGTTGGCACCAATGCAATGTGAAGTATGCACAGTAATCTGCACAGTTTATTATAATTAGGAACATACTTATTCACTATTAACAGAGTTTTCCCTGAATAAACTCATTTGCTACAAGTAAGGTAGTTGTTTGCTGTAGTTATGTCTAGGTATTGAATAGGGTTGTGCAGAATAAGGTATTAATGTGTGTGTGTGTGCGCTTTACAAATACTAATAGAAATTTCTAATAAACAGATAACAGTATGCATGCTAATAAGCAGTTAATTGTGTTCCCTAATCTAAAGAGTTAACATAATTGTTATTTCTGAAAACTACTTTTTTCTGTTATTTTTGTTGCTTTTAGGGGATCTTGCAGCTTCATTCCAGTAAATGGAGTGATTACTCTTCACTAAAGCCATGCTAAGTTAACCGTTAAAAAAAAAAAAAACAGCTTACACCAGTTAGTTTCAGAGGAAGTTCTGCTCAATATTTCAGTTTGCTGTTTACTTTCAAGCTTTTCAGCATTTTATGGTGTGTAATTCTCACGCTTCACATTTATATTTATTGTTAATATTGCATTGCAACACACATATTTTTTAAGTACAATATAAAAACATGTATGTACACATTAAGTGCGTTGTATCAAATATTTAACTTGTGGATTAGTGTTTGTCAAACAAATCTTTACAGTACTTGTGCATACGGGTGGTATCGACGACCAATATTTAGTCAGAAAAGGGAGAGTTGGGTATGGACAAAAATGATGTCATTTGAACTGAGTTTGAACTTTCCACAGAACGGGCGTTTGAGGACCATGAGAACCTTGTGGAGCCTCTTTCTACATGGACAAGGGACACTGAAAACAAAGTGCTTTTTCAGGAGAGAAAAGACAAGTATGAAGTGTTCAGAAACCCTCAGGCAAGTGCTGGGACAGCTATTTCTGCTTGCTGATGATAGACATTAAATTACTAATAGCTAATACTTTAGGGATTTAGGGATATAGGCCAGGGGTGGGCAACTTTGGTCCTGGAGGGCCGGTGTCCTGCAGAGTTTAGCTCCAACCCAAATCAAACACACCTGCCTGTAACTTTCTAGTGATCTTAAAGACATTGATTATTTTCTTCAGGTGTGTTTGATTAGGGTTGGAGCTTAACTCTGCAGGACACCTCCAGGACCAAAGTTGCCCAGCCCTGATATAGGTTGTTTATTTGTACTTATAAAGCATATATTAATGCCTTCTACATCACTTAATCTTAACCCGTAGGCTACCTAAACTCAACTGGTTAACTAGTAATACACAACAAATTAGGAGTTTATTGAGGCAAATGTCATAGTTAATAGTGAGAATTAGTAAC
This sequence comes from Enteromius trimaculatus, assembly GCA_032361065.1. Lineage (NCBI taxonomy): Eukaryota > Metazoa > Chordata > Actinopteri > Cypriniformes > Cyprinidae > Enteromius > Enteromius trimaculatus. The sequence continues at coordinate 645,082 of JAUMHP010000038.1, read as the reverse complement.
TAAAGTCAACTAAACTCAACTAGTAACTAAAAAGTGTGACAATTAAACTTAAAACTAAACAGTACTAAATATAATGGACACTTTCCCTTTCTTTGTTTTTGTAATAACTGTGACATTTCTAACACTAAAACGACTTTGACTTCTCCATTACATGTGCCCTATAAGTTTGCTGAAAATGGAACAGAAATTAGAAAAACAGTTCATCTCAGCACATTTTAATGGTGGAAATCTAGAAGTGTCCGTCTGTGCAGAAAGAGCCGTACTTAAATACTTTGAATGTTTGATAAATTACTGAAATTGTGAATGCTAATCAATACTAAGTGAATTCCGATTTCTTTTACAGCATTTTTATATGTGGAAAAAGGATAAGAAATCTCTAAAGGACATGAAAGACAAAGACAAAGAACAGCTTCTGGAGGTGCGTCTGGTTTCCATGATATAATTGAAAGACTTCATCTAAAGATGAAGACAGCAGCTAAGAAATGTGGTGGTTTCGTGTTTAACATCCTAACTGAACCCTCCTGATCAAGTAATGCAGGTCTTAACAAGTCCGATCCAAATTTCGACATTTTCTTACCCTTGTGTCATTCCAACGTGTGTGCTGCAGAAATGTACTGTATATATAACAACATGAGTGTAAGCGAAGTCTTCATATCTGGTTCTGTATTTCTGGGTGAAGGAGAACTTCTGTGGAGCCTCTGTCATTGTGCCTGACCTGGAGGGTGTTCTGTACCTGAAGGAGGATGGCAAGAAATCCTGGAAACAGCGCTACTTCCTGCTGCGGGCCTCTGGATTGTATTACTCACCCAAAGGCAAGACAAAGGTCAGCTCAGGCAATCCAGACAGTAAAACACAGCGTGTTTTAACCAGACAGAAGAAATCCTTACTCTTTAAGCTCAATGCACATTGCATTGCTATAGACCTAAATAATAAAAGGTCAAGCAACTAAATTTGGGTGAGTAATGGGTTTTTCTGTCTTCATCAGGCTTCAAGAGATCTTGTGTGCTTGGTGCAGTTTGACAATGTCAACGTCTACTACTGCAACGAATACAGAATCAAATACAAAGCACCAACAGACCACTGCTTCATTCTTAAGGTATGGTTTCAGCCGCTTCTGAAAAAAAAAAAATGTCCTTCATTGAATTGAATGTGCACTCTTAAAGTACTTGAAATCTTAAAATCATATACTGTACACACACAAGCATTATAATATAATAAATATATACTGAATATATTCAATCTGTGATTTCAGATATAAAAATTATTGCAGTATAAAATTAATGATAAAAATTAAGGCTCTTCTTTGAGTGTACTTCAAAGACAGTACACATTCTTGTTTCAATATTTTGTTTTCAACATGTCGTTCCAAACCCAACACAACACGTCCATCTTCAGAACACAAACGAAGATATTTCAACATCGGTTAAACAGTCCATTTGACATCAGTGGCTAAACTTTAGTTTTGTGATGTCAGGAGAATACTTCCACCATTTTAGAGAGTATCACAATGTATGCATATGCTTTCCTTTAGGCGTAAACATCCACGGATTATGTTCATGTGCATGCCCCGGATGTAGACAAGGCTGATTACATCAAATACGTTGCGTTGTGATACTCTCTAAAATGGCAGAAGACATCACGGGATGTGATGAAAGGTCAGAGTAAATCAAGACCAATCAAGAATGGTAGAGTAAATTATGTTATTTTTGTTTTCTACGCGCAAAAAAAATAGTATCCTCCTAGCGTGATATGTTTGTACAGTAGTTAGTTCCTGATTTATTACACATATTATGTAGAAAGAAGCAAAAGTAGATGTTCCAAGGTTAATGTGGGCTATTTCTTTCAGTGTCTGTTTTAGAGCAGTTTGTGTTTTCAAAAAAAAAAAAAATAATAATAATAATTTTTTTGACATGTTTGTTTAAAAGGAAGATCAATTAAATAATCATTTTAATCGCAACACATGAAAAAAAAAATAGAATACAAAGAATTGTGACATTTTTTAAACTAAAGCTGAATTTTTAATAGACAGGGAAATTAGCGCTGGAAAGAACTGGGGTGATGGTGCTTCTTTCCAGTTGTTTTTCCAGAGTTTTAACTGAGATTTTGAGGTTGTTTACTAACTTGAAATCAAGCTGGAAGAAGTCTGTTCTCATTCTGTGGATAATGCAAAGAAATTTTACTTCTGGACTTCGGGGCGTAAAAAAAATCCTTGTTATTTCTGCAAGAAATGCTGTTTTATCAGCAGTAGTCATGGACATGAAAGCAGACATAAAAGACGTGAGGCTTATAGCACCAGAAGCTGTAAATCACACCCCTCTAAAAGCATCCATTTCCCCTTGAGATAACAAGAAGTGGTACAATTGTGTGACCGGGTCAGAGGTTTGAAGATGACCTTAATGCAACCCTTCAAAATGCTCCACTGATCCAAAACTACATCCCCAAATGAAATTTCTGTTTAATTACTATTGTAGTAAAAAAGACAGAGCTCATTCATGGCCAGTGTTAAGCGGAAATCTCAGCTTTTTAAGTCCTGTGCCATAATAACAAGGGACCTTTAGGTACTGCCGACGGAAGGGCATTTATCTGATATTTACGCACCATAAATCTGCTTGGCTCTCTTTTATACATGCTCGCTAAAAGAAAACTACTCAGGCTGGTAGGTGTAACTTTTGAACCCACGGGCTACTAAACACAAATTGTGCAATAATTATTTCAAGGTGTGTCTCCTGTATTCCCTCTGCTTTAATATATAATAATTAACTAAATTACTACCCTCAAAGATAAAAGCCGATGTGTTGCATTTGAACTTCCAGAATGCAGGAAGTGGTTGGGGAAGCATCTTTTCCTGTTTAGTGAGCATGGATGAGAACTGACATTAGCTGTAGCAACACAAAACATAAGGAGATGGGGGTCTGAAGATTCACAAAAGGTGAATGTTTTTTAGGCGGCAAGGCAAGCAGCGTTCAAGGAACTGTACAGTATTTCATACAAAAACATATCTGAATGCTACATTTTGTGTGAAGCTTATTTATAGAGACAGATGAAAATCTAGTCATAATAAATAATAATATATAATAGATATTTATAATAAATTACATTTCTAAATACATCTATTTTTTTATTGAAGCTAAATTGCTTTCAGATATCTTACATACATTCCAAAAATTAGATGCACATTCTAAAAATCTATCAGAACTACAGAGGTCCTAAAAGCGAGCTCTGTGGCACTCACCACTACCTTATCTATATTTGGATCACACAGCATGGTAGCATTTTTCAAAGAAGAATAAACCACTTTTTTTTTTTTTCTTTCTTTTAGTAGTAGTAGTCTATAATCTTTTTTTTATAAGTAGTGAGAATTCGTCTTTTTTTTTGTGTGTGTGTGTTCAGAACGCTTGGATCGGAGTCTTTGCACACAATTTAAAATACCTTAAGCTTATTTTTCTTCATTCTACACTGTTACATTGTCTGGACTTAAAAACGTTGGTGAAAGTGTGAATATTGGTGAATTGTTCCACTAATTTGAAATGAGTCATGGAAACAATATCCCTGGCTTGTTAGACAAAGTAATGGTAACTTCACTCTTAAATAAAAAGTTGCTAAACGTTTTCTAAGAAAGCATGTCAAATCAACTGATTTGTAATACTTCCCAAGGGTGTTTCAGCCTAGAAGCGAGGGTTGTGTGTATTTTAAGTTGGTCAAGCATTTGGGAAAATAAAATGCAAGCACATACATGAAGCAGATCTAAAGATAAACCTAGTGACTCAGACTATGCTTCAGCAGAAAAGGACATGCAATTTCCTTTTCTTTTTACTCAGATTCCAAGTATAAAATTGTCTCTGCCCCTTTTAGCGATATTTATAACTAATCCTAAAGAATGACACTAAAGGGGTGTTTACAACCAAAATTGTGATTTCATTGTGCCATCTGCTGTCTCTGCTATGCAACTGCAGTACCATGTGTAAGCAACACCTGTCTGTTTGGAGGAAGACTACTATGATCAAAACATGAACTAACTTCAAATACCCTTAATAATTTGTAATCAAACTTTAAATAGACTAAAAATTAGACTACAGCAAGAAGATCTTAAAGATACAACATTTGGAAAATAAGTTGTAAGATGACAAAGTCAGCTTTATTTGTCAATTCTGCCACATGTACAGGGAATTGAGTTACTCTCAGACCCTTGCTGGATAACAGATAAACATTAAACACAAAAGACTTTTACAAAATGCAAGTAAAAATGTTTAAAAAATAAATAAAAATGGAGTGTTATTAGGTGTGTTGTCAGATCTGTACACGGTGGCTGATATGGTTACTGTGATCTGTTTTTCAGCATCCTCAGATTCAAAAAGAATCGCAGTACATCAAGTTTCTGTGCTGTGATGATAAGTGGACCATGACTCTCTGGGTGACTGGGATACGTATTGCAAAGGTGAGTGGAAACCATGCCACAAAGCATACATTTGTAAATGTCTATACAGTAGATGATGATAAATGCAAAAAAAAGTCCTAAAGCACTGGTCACCAATATTCAAAATACCTGCTTTTGTGCTCAACAGAAGAAAAAACTCATACAGATATGATGGCATAACTTTTACTTTGAGAAATATCCCTTTAAGTTCTTCTTGTAATAATGGCATCGTTTTGTCACGATTTCTTTCATAGTATGGTAAGCTGTTATATGACAACTACAAGGCTGCTGTGAGGAAAGCTGCAGGCACTGCATCGTGGGCTAACCGTACTCTCCAGGCCTCCTCCGGTGCGTCGACACCCTCCCCTACACCTAAAGGTAGAGATAATAGAGCTCAACAGATCATAATAAAATGTAACCGTGATCTTCCTATATTAGCATGTTGAATGATTTTGAGGACATTTAAAAAGAGGTTTGTTTATATCTTTCAGCCAAAGCTGCAAATGGACATGCTCCTCAGCCTGCAGTGGAGACCAAGGTACCGCTCAATCTCTCAGCTGTTTTAGTACTAAACATGGTTAAAATATAATGCGCTTGTCACTAATATTATCAGTAACACTTCAGTATATCCAATTCTCCCTATATGAACTACTTGCTTATTAACATGCCTATTACTGACTTATTACTTATAAAGCACATATTCTGCATCCCTTATTCTAACAAAACATACATACAACTTACATAACAACTGCCTTTTTCTAACTATACAGATAACTAAGCAGCAAATTAGTAGTTTATTTTAGCAAAAGTCATAGTTAATGGTTTGTTAGCAGTGAGAAATGCATTATATTATCTTACTAGAGGTGTGTACTTGACCTTCTATTATTTTATTAATATTGTATTTTCTGCAAGTGCAGATAATAAGTACAAAAGTACAAACTACAAGTGCACATTCGATACAATCAGGCACAAGGTTATATATGGTTCCTTGAGAGCCGTTTTAATCTCCTTGTAATGTCATGATTTATCCTCCTAAACGTTATTTTTGGTTTGTTTTTGAAGGGTCCTGGCAACCAGACATCTTTTCCACCACCTCCACCTTCAATGGAAATCCTGCCTCCTCCACCACCTGACCCCATGCTGCCGCCTCCTCCTGCTCCTTCCAGCACAAACAAAGTCAACAACTTTCCTACTCCACCTAAATTGCCACAATCCGCCTTCCCGCCTCCACCCATGGATGACCTGCCTCCTCCTCCACCTCCTCCAGAATTTGCAGAGCTGCCCCCTGACTTCCTGCCTCCACCACCACCTAGTTTGACATCCTACGGCGGAGAAGCGCTCCCTCCACCACCCCCAGACCCTACTGAGTCTCTTCCACCACCTCCCCCCGCTCTACAAAAATTTGAATCTGCAGGTGGAGCACCGCCACCACCTCCACCGCCACCCCCACCCCCTGCACCGACTGCCCACAAACCCACCGACTCCATCAGAAAAGTGGGTCCACCTCCACCAAAGAGGACTACACCTCAACTAACTGCACCGTCAGGTGGCGACTTCATGTCAGAACTAATGACAGCAATGCACAAAAAACGCAATCAACCATGAACTTGACCCGTTTTTACAGTTGGACTGAGGGACTGACCTCCCAACCTGTTTTTGATGAGGACAGACCGGATTCTTTATTTTAATTTTTTGCGTTGTTTGATGTTTTTATTGCAACACAAAACTTTGTACAGTAAATACTTCTGTTCTTAAGCAACTGCTTACATCAAATGTATGTATCACAATAATGCTACATCATCAATGCTAACATCAATAAATATGGTCTTGCAAAGTTAAACTGTTAGACAGATTCTGGCAGGCCTTATTAAAGATGCATGGTGATGATTATTAAATAGGCTTGTATAGAGCTGCAGGATGTTGTGATGCAAATGAATGTTTAAGTTATGCTTACATTGCGAAAATAGATTAGGAAGAACAGCTGACCCTCAGCTGCTGAGCCCAGGGAGGAGGTTTACTGGAGTATCCGGCTCTTTCAGCCTCCACCTGCTCCACAAAAGGCTCCTTTAGAGTCTTCTGCAACAGCGTCACCTGTAAATACATCATAAGAAATTCTATCACAAATGAAAAATGACAGTCTGCCCTAAAATATTAAATATAATGTATAATTGTTTGGCCTGCAGTGTATTTCTAAGTAGCATATTAAAGTAAAAGTTCATCACATACCTCTGAAAAGTCATTTTTTTCTGCTTTTCTGATAGCAGATTCAGCCATCCAGTTCCTCAGTACATACCTTGGGTTGAGTCCTGAACAATAAAAACAGCACGCGTAACATCACCGTTCAAAGGTTAGCATAATTATATTATAACAAATGCAGCCTGGGTGAGCAAATAAGACTTACAGTATATTAATAGCAAACTCCACACTGTAACAACATATACACCATAGACCAAAAATACCTTGCATTCTGTGCTGCCGTGCTGCATCTGAGCCACTTTTCATCCTTTAAGAGAAGATTCAAATATTACATTTATTTCAATGCTCTGTATGCGAGGGTAGATTGCAGCAGTGTTACCTTGACAGACGCTTTAAATACAGCTGAACCCAGTCTCTGAAATGCTCATGTGATGAGAGGTCTGACAGAGCCCACATTGACTGTTAAGAAGAGACAGTCGCAGTTAATGGACTGAAATCATGATTGTGGATATTACAGCTGCTGTGGGTGTGAATGGAGAGGAAATGTACCGCAGGAATGGATCCCGTCTGAAGCTGGGACAGGGTGACTTCACTCAGCTGTCTGAACGTCATGGTAAAGTCTGCTCCGGTGTCCTCCATCAGCTCAAATTAATGCATCACACACCATACATTATACATTTAATTCTACAATCTTATGCACTACTCTTTGTATTTACTGCAGTTATTATAACAGGACACTGAACTTTATTTTAAAAGGCTTGGTCATTTAATACCATTAGCGTTAATACAAGCTTTAAGTAAAAATTTAAAAATGTTTATACAGTACATGCATTAATATATATTTCACACACACATGGCTAATAATTACCTTCAGAAGAAATGCAATCACATTTGAATCCTTTTCTTGATTTCCCAGAAAGCCTAACTTTGCTTTGAACAGTTCATGGAATCTGTAACAAAATGTGAAAAATTAGATTGGAAATGACTAATCATCTAATCTTAACGGGACGTTCACCTTTGATGGTATGTTTGTGAATATTCTCTCAGTATTTGCTGACACCTGCAATAAACAAATGAGACGCCTCATGAATAACCAGTTTCATTCCAGACCAATACAATCAGAAAATAAACGAGCTCTTACTGTGACAGCTGATCTGAGGTCAGCAGTGGTTTCAGAGCTTCTAGAAGTTTCTGTAGATTGAACAGGCCCACATCAGCCTGAGCTCCTATACTGTACCGGCCCTCATCATCAGATGTGTTGGGAACAAAATCTATACAAAAAGGTTCACTTAATCATTTAATGAATTTTGTATTGATAATGAACGACTAAAATGAATGCAATAATAAATAAATAATTTTGTACTGAAATACACTTGACTACACTATACAAACATTTTATGTTATGTTATACACCAAAGTTACTTGGGTCATATGACTCCATAAATCCAAATGGGCCATAGTCGATAGTGATAGATAGTAGACTGAAGTTATCTGTGTTGCAGACCCCTGTGAGAAGATGCAGATTATATATTTAACTCATACAGACTGTGAAAATTAAACTGGTAAAGAAGAGACAACTAACCATGAGCAAATCCAACTGACATCCATTGTGCGATTAAATGTGCGGTTTCATTCACCACTGTAGAGAAAAACACCTGAAACCCAGTGAAATATAGTCTGCTCAGAAAGTATATAATAACTACACATGACAGAGACACTCACTGAGATACATACCACATACTTGTCAGGGTCATTCATCGCAATAGGTTTAAAATGCTCCTTAATTATAAAGTCCAATAATATCCTAAAAATGAATTACAGAAACCATTAAAAAAGTAAATGAGAGTGAGACTGAAAAAAATTAGATGTTTAATGTTTTAAAAATTTTTTCTTCTTAAGGCTGCATTTATTAGATAAAAAATCCAGAAAAAAAAATTATATTGTGAAATATTATTTCCATAATAAAAAAAACTGTTTTCTGTGTGAATATATTTTAAAATGTAATTTATTCCTGTGATACAAAGCATCATTACTCCAGTCTTCAGTGTCACATGATCCTTTCAGAAATCTTAATAATATGCTGATTTATTATTATCAGTGTTGGAAACTAAATAGTTTTTTTTTAGGATTTTAGGATCATGAAAATATTAAAAAGAGAAGCATTTATTTAAAATGGATAATAATGTTCAGAACCACTGTTACAGTAGTTTACTGTTTCACTACTGTTCAAAAGTTTGGGATCAGTACATTTTCATTCTTTCTTCTTTGAAAGTAATGAATACTTTTATTAACAAAGGATCTATTAAATGAGCAAAAAAGGCACAGCTTAGATTTACATTTTAGAAATGTTTTATATTTGGTAAAAGATTATGTTGTTTTTTGCTTGTTATTCATCAAAGAATCCTGAGTAAAAAAAAAAAAAGAGAAAACCAAAAATCACAGGTTCCATGTATTTGTCTGCACAACTGTTTCCAACATTGACCATTCGAGAAACAAATCAGCATATTAGAATGATTTCTGAAAGGATCATGTGACACTGAAGACTGGAGTAACGATGCTTTGTATCACAGGAATAAATTACATTTTAAAATACATTCACGCAGAAAACAGTTATTTTGAATTGCAATATTATTTCACAATATATTTTTATATTTTTTCTGCATTTTTAATCTAATAAATGTAGCCTTGATGAGCATGTTGGGGACCACCATTAAATATCTTACTGACCCCAAACTTCTGAACGGTAGTGTATATATTACCCTACTAATTTAAATTTAATTTACCGCAGGACATCTAACTCTCCGGTTCTAGTTAATATCTCCAGCGATCCAATACGAAACCATGACCTGGCCAGCCGCAAAACAACCGCTCCTGATAGACACAGAGAACAAGCACATGATTTATAAAGACTGTATGTTCATTAACTTTTCAGTTAGTTGTAGTTTTACCTCTTTCTTTTATGACATTGCCATTATAAAACTGATCCCTCCAAACAGGCTCCTCACTTACAACCAGACTGACAAATGACAGACAAAAAATAAACAAATAAATGAAGGAAAACCTGGTAAGTATTAATCTTTATGTGCACGCCCATTCATTCTCTCACACCTCACTAATTAGCATAAAGCATCTTCTCATATGCGCCCATACCTATGAAACTGTGTATGAAACTAACACTATGTTACACACACATATAAAGGATGTGTATGTTGTACCTGAGGGCTCTGCTAGTGGGAACTCCCAGAAAATGCATGGCTTCACTGCACAGGAACTCCCTCACAGAGGAGCGAATCACAGCCCGCCCGTCACCAGACCTACACACAAAACATCATGAATATACTACTATATTACAGCTGCAAAAAAATTATTCTGCATTACTTAACACAATAAAAAAAGCAAATACTGTGAAACCACAGAAGCAAAATTCACCTTGAGTACGGCGTCTTCCCTGAGCCTTTCAGCTGGAGTTCCCATCTTTCACCTTTTCTGTATTCAAAAAACAAGAGACTGTAGACTGTTCAAAATGTATGGCCTACTCTCATCCAGGACACTTGTCACATTTCTAAACTGAGATATGTCATTGTTCAGCTGCATGCTTAAAGTAATAGTTCACACAAATAATTCTGCCATCCAATATGCAGGTGAACACTGAAGATGATTTTTAGCTGATTGGTGATTCATAAGCAAGCCAATGGGTACCGTCACATTGAGAGTCTAAAAAAAATAAATTGATACTTGTGGCTTCAGATGATATATTGATGTCTTATGAAGCAGAAATTGATCTGTGCAAGAAACTGAACATTATTTACCTGTTATCCATAGCTTTGGAGCTCATGGTTTCTGTTGCATGATGACGCATGCATGGTAGCAAAGTCATGTGTGTAGTGATGCCATTATTGTTAACAACAGAGACAGACCAGAAGTCACAGGCTTTACTTTCGTGTTTCCTGTAAATGCGTGACTTTCAATGTGTTGGCACCCATTACCGAAGAAAATCACCTATATCCTGGATGGCCTGAGGAATTTTTTTTTTTTTTGGGTGAACAATGCCTTTGAACATTGCATAAGTTTAAAACATTTACCTGCTTGTATATTCACCCAGCAAATGTGCTCTTCCATCCCCCAGCTGTCCTGCCCAGTAACCAAACTATAAACATCAAACAACATAGCTGATATGTTTTTATTTTTGGTTGTCTTATACCGCTTCTATCAGGTTTGAAACTTCAGTTTTACCTGATGGCCCCCGTATCTGTGCGTCAGTGGAATAGAGCCAGGAAACAGTTTTCCACCGCTGGCACAAAGAACAAATTCTTCATTCTGAATCACAGACTCATTCAGATCCAAAATATTCCTCAACACATCCTGCAAAACACAAAATGAGCATAAAATATGTGGAAATAACAGTACTGTGGTGTACAGTCATGTATTCGCTCATAAAAATGATGATAATGACAAGAATTGATTAGCGTTAAGCTTGATTGAATTCATGTAGTCAAAGCAAAGAAAGAAAGAAAAGGTTGATCATGAGTTGATAAGCTCAAAACATAGACCTCTTTGAATAAAATATGCATTACTGACAAATTATTTAACTCATTAGAATTAGTTAAAATAAACACAATATAAAAGCAAAATATAATTTAAACACTATCATATAGTTTTGTTGAAGTGGTCTGTCAAAAGAGCTTAACTATATTGAGTGTGCATTTATAATTTTAATAGAAACTTGTACTTGCAGATAATACAACATTATCAAAAAAAAACAAAAAAGGTCACTTAAGCATATTTTAAAAATGCAAAAGTTCTTATCATTTTAAGTCTTGGGTGTTACTTGATTTGATATTTTAAATTATGTTTTTTGAATGCACTTTATTGCAGATGTGTGTGCCATTTCAGTTTAACAATGTAAATTTGTTAGCACACAAAAGAGTTCAGAACTTAAGTGATGTATTTAAAATGATAAAGACGTTCATGGTTCTACATAAATAGGAGATTAGCTAACGGCATTTAATATGGATTTAAACTCGTTTTTTTTGCAACTACCTTGCAATTAAATGTTTGAAAATATTACATTCAGTTTACACTTAAGTATATTTATTTAATCTACATTATTTAGCCTAATTAATCATTATCATTACTTACAAGGATGATGATGTGTATTTTCTTTTCACAAGGGCATGAATAAATCATGAAGATGACTATTTCTTTCTTTCTTTGAACAAGAATAGTAATAAAGAATGGTTGGATGCGACCATACTTTTGACTGGTAGATCTGTTTCTTCTATTAGAGAAATAATATTGTGAGGTTTCACCGAAGGGTTTATTACCAGTGAGACAGCAGCCAGTGTCAGGGGCTCTTTCAGAGGGGTGGGCTGACACTCTGAAAACACACACCCCTTCACAGTACGGATAAAATTACCATCCACCTCATCAAGAGGGAGAGCATCTGTAAAACACACGGAAAGTGATTCAAGCACAGTCAAGGTATAAAACAGCATGTTTACATCCACAGTGTAAATCTTACCTAAAGATTTATGTGATAATGTCAGTGACATTTCTCCACGGGTCTTTGCATTGGTATAGAAGTGGTTCTGCTTCAAATCTCGTTCATTACATCTTTTACTCTCACAGAAATCTTGTTCGTCTCTAGATGTAGAGCTAGCGAGGGCCGAGAATAATACAAATAACGTAAAACCATGTTTTGTCATTACATCAATCTCACAAACATGAAGTTATTCGCATCCGGACTTAATCTTATCACGGAACTAGAGGAGAAATCAGTACTAGGTTCTTGCAATACTTCTACGTTCCACCAGGGGGCCATGACAATCTCTGCTCTTTTCATTTTAGTACCTACAAAAACAACGGATTAAGTCTATTATATAATATGGATTCAGAACTTTACTTTTAGAGATTTAGAACCTTTTGTTTTTAAGCCACATCCACCTTTTTTCTTTTGTCTGTTAAATCTCATCTGGGCACTTTTATCTCCAGCAACCCCAATTCATAAAAAAATTTTTTATGTTTATATGCTATTACCGCTATTTTAATTGTCTTTATTAATTTAATTTATTTGATCTATTAACACATGTATTTTATTTATATTTATCGACTATGTTAATATAATTTGTAAAAATTATCAAATCATTTGTTATTATTTATAATGCATACATACATAAACACATACACATTATTTAATAACGATTATGTATGCTTAAATTTTGTTATTTTATTTAGCATTAACGTATTGACATCTAAAGTACTGTGCAAAAGTCTTAGGCCATTGGTATTTTCACCAACAAAATATGGTTTTAAGTGGGTTATTTCTATCTTTTGCGGTAGCGCGTGAGTTGGAAATATCAGTTTACATTTCCAAATGTTATTTTTAAGAAGTAGAAGGAGGAGGAAGAGGAGAAGAAGAAGAAGACGAAGAAGAAGGAGGAGGGGGAGGAGGAGAAGAAAAAGAAGAGATTGATTTTTGAATCTGACCAAAGTTATGGGCCACAATATACCACGCTTTTTTTTTTAATTATTTTATAATATTGTTTATTAACATGTAACAGCTTTTATACTTGAAATAATAATAACAATAATAACAACAACAACAATACATTGGTAATTATTATTATTATTATTATTTGGAATTTATGAATCAGACAAGTTATGGCCCACTATACAACACCTATTTTATAACCCTTACACATTTTTATTTTATTTTATAATATTATTTATCAACAATTTATAATTGAAATAATTAAAACATTGTAGTAGTAGTAGTAGTACTAATACTTTACGCATCTGACCAATTGGAAACAAGTTATGTGCCACTACGCCACGCCTACTTTGTAACCCTCACATGCTAACTGCAAATCTTCCCCTCTATTAATCCTATTTCTAGAATGCTCTCTCTTCTCCAATAGCAGTACATCACGTGACAGTCTCTTCCGGTTTGGCGGCGGTTGGGTAACCTACGTGACGTCACTGAGCATGTGTTGCTCTTCGTCGGGCTAGCATCAGCATGGCGGTGCCGTGGAGCCGATGCTGGAGGAGCAGCACTGGAGCGGCCGTGTTGCTGGACTGGTGTTGCAGTTTTAGCAGAAGAGCCTTCTCTCATGCGGCTTCAGGAGGCGGAAGGACAGGGAGCTCCACCGCCGCGACACAGGTAGAGACCTCACTGATGCACAGACATGAAGGTCATCAGCGTGAGCCAATGAATGACTCGCACTTCCTAATGTAAAGCTAGTGTAGTACTAACTCACGGTGCTTTGCGTTGTATCGGTGTAAAAGTACTTATATAATGTATATGTTGTCGTCTTTGTATGAACCGAAAGGAGTCTTAACTGAACTCTGTTAAAGGTCAAGAACTCATGTATGAGGATTGAGACACTCCCACTGCTAACTGTTACATTAAATGTCACTGGTGCAGAAGAATGTTTGACAGGAAGTCATGTCTTAAGATGTGTGGACAAATGTTAAGACACGGTATGTGTTAAGACGTGGTATGTCCTGGAAACAGTTGATGATGTGATCTGGTGTTTGTTTTTCAGGTTTTATTCTGGCAGGGTCCTGTATATAATTTTAACAAACCAATGACTATTGTAAGGTATGTCAGTGTCGTATATGTGTACTATAATTAATACAGTGCTATTTTAATACTAATTAATGTAAAAATGCTGTAAAATGAGGATTCTTTATTTACATGTTTGTGTTTCAGGCACAGGAGTAAATGTCTGTACACAGCACCACAAGTCTGTTGCAGTATACACAGTGATGCAAAGCTGAAAGATCCTTTCTCACTAGCTCAAAAGGACTTGCAAAATATTTATGATGACATAAAAAAGGTACATGAAGAGCAATTACACAGTGTAAAGTTTTATGCCATTTAATGCCTTTCATAAAGCAAAGTACAGAAACGGACTCTTTGAACTTCCTGTTTTAGCAGCTGCTGGTCTCTAAAGCGGAGCTGAAAGCGCTGTGTGATTATTACTTTGATGGAAAGGGAAAAGCCTTTCGACCAATGATTGTAATCCTGATGGCTCGAGCGTGTAACGTCCACAGCAATAAAGAGGGGTGAGAAAGCACTCAGCGCTGTGTGTGTGTTCTTAATGCGATGTATCAGTCGGTGTTAACAAGACAGATCTGATGTCCTCAGGGTTCTGCTGCCGGCACAGCGCTCCATCGCTATGATCTCTGAGATGATCCACACTGCCAGCCTGGTGCATGATGACGTTATTGATGATTCAGACACAAGACGTGGCAAAAACACCATTAACAAACTCTGGGGAGAGAGAAAAGTGAGTAACCCATATAATCATAAAATAGATTTTAGGGGTTTTTTATGTCTTAAAAAAAATCTTAATTTGCATTCAAGAATTCCATTCCTAAAGTTATGCCATTACATTTTGTTAAGTGACCATCAGTAACAAACACTTTATTTTAAGGTGTCATAATACAGAGTAATCACCATATTAGCTACTTAGTAGCCATTGTACTTGTGTGAAAGAATTTACAGTTTGTAATTATGTAGATGTAACGGGCAGCTACTGTTACACATGTTACAGACTGAGTCTGTTACACAGCTACTTGCACGCACTTGAATTTATAATTACTTTGTATAAAGTCTGCAACACATATGTGACTGTAGGTTACATAAGTATCTGTGCAACAGACTCGGCCTGTAACGTATGTGTAATATTAGCCGCCTACATCTACATAATTACAAACTGTTCCATAACTTAGTTACATGGTTTGTACATTTTGTTTTATGCAAGTACAAATGCATTTTAAGAATCTTTAGACATCATTTCCATATTCTAGTAGTAGGAGAGGAAGCATTTAAACTTGTTTTGCATACATTCATTTTTCCCCCCAATTTTGTGTACTTGGTCTTATAAACATCTTTTTATAATTTGCTTTCATAACACCATAATGACATAACATAAACCCTGTTGATGTTCAGTGAGGAATCTGATGAAGCGTTTTTAGTGAATTGAAAAAAAGCTGTGATATCGTTATAGTTTTATTTATTTATTTATTGTATCTGTAACGGTTAGGCTATCCTGGCTGGCGATTTCATTCTGTCAGCGGCATCTATGGCATTAGCACGTATTGGGAACACTACAGTAGTGTCTGTGCTGTCCCAAGTCATAGAAGACCTTGTGCGAGGTAAGTCAGTCTGGATTTGATTTATCATACCTGGTTTTTAAAGTTTCTTTAATGTTTTGCGTTGCTAAATTCCAGGTGAATTCATGCAGCTGGGGTCTAAAGAGAATGAAAACGAAAGATTCAAGCACTACCTTGAGAAAACCTTTAAGAAGACCGCAAGTCTCATTGCAAACAGTTGTAAAGCAGTATGTACGTTCTGTCTTAATAATCAGATGGAGTTTACAGCTGAAAAGAAGCTAAACACCACTTTTATTTTATCTGAACTGTAGGTGTCAATTTTGGTGAATTCTGATCCTGAGGTGCATGAGATCGCCTATCAATATGGACGAAATGTTGGCATTGCATTTCAGGTAAGTTTCAGACGTATGTGCGAGTTATTTCTCTAGGAGTTTACATTTATCTTGACCCAGGTTTATGTATTATACTATTATTTAAATATCATCGCTATTTATTTAAGTCATATTTATGTAGCACTTATTAATGCCTTTTTACATTACACTGCCAATTTATTTTATTAACTTACTAAACAATACACAGTACACAATAGCTTTTTTAATTAAAAAGACAAAGTCAGAAGTACAATAAGAAATAAATCAATAAGCAGTTACAAGTAGGGCTGGGCAATATATATCGTACGATATATTATGCGCATCTCATCAGTAAAGCCGGTTCTTTGATTAGCGCTAAA
>JAUMHP010000038.1:599630-611855 GCA_032361065.1 Enteromius trimaculatus | reverse complement strand
TCAGGGAGAGCTGGAGTGCCATCCAGAGCTGTTCTGGCACATCCAGCTGATCGTTACAATAACATTGATATACTGTACTGCCACATCCTCTTTTTTTCTCTTATCTCATCAGAAGCATTGCAATTTGTGGTCTTTTGTGCAATTGTGATACTGTAGGTGACAGGTATGTGTGTTTTATTCCGGGTGACATTTGTCAGATACTATCAGAGTTCTAGGAAAGTTTTTTCAACTACAAATGTACAGTAAGTCCCTATAGGAACTAACGTCCCTTATCACTTACAGTATTAACTAAATGAAAAAATAAAAGCATATACAGTGTTTCTATGATCACATATTTTCTGGAAATATCCTGTAAAGTGATCCCTTCTGCTAATTCTGCTTTAAAATTGTCCTTTATATTCCCTTATTTAAGGTAATTACATGAAAAAAACAGTGAAATAACTTATCCAAAGGCTTTGGTTTCCATGTATCAGACGCATGCAGTCTGGAATTTAATTAGATGTTGAGCTCTGAACTGGAGAGTTTATAGGTGTTCATTAGGCTCAGTCTGGGGATGTTTCAGCCCTACAGCGCCTGCCCTCAAAGCAGATGGTCCTATTAATGGGCTTAAGTCAGAAATTATAGACAGAATAATGTCTGTAATTGTCTAAGACAGAATGCATATATTTCAATCAATGTCTTTTATATATTATGAAATAGTTAATTGAGTTTTATTTATTTATTTATTTAACTCTACACCCAAATCTCTACATTTTTCAATGCTTACACCATGTGGTCATTTAGAAAACACTAGCATGTTAACTTAAGTCAGCACTGCTTGAGCTCAGTTAACGAATTCACTCTTTCTCATTAATAGAAATAGTTTGATAGATTTGGATGAAGCAGATTTGGCGTGCCGTCCGGGAAGCGAGCCGGTAGAGCAGCGAGCCCCGAACCCTGGTGGGCCAAGCCCTAGCGAGGGCAAGGGTTCGGTGCCCGGCTCAGCCTCCAACTGCCCCCCAAAGAAGCTATGGACGAGGACAGCCGCCCGAATCTGCTGCGGCCTAAGGAAACAAAAAAAAACAAAAAACTTTTTTTTTTTTTGCGTGGTAAAAGTGCGTGTAAAAGTGTGGAAGAGGCTTGCTTCTGTGGAAGCATTTTTGTGGGAATTAATGGGATGCTGCTGCGGGAGCTGGTTTGTAAGTGTTCCTCAGTGGAGGAGGAAGAAGGCTTGCTTCTGTGGAAAAACGCTAGGGTGAACATAGCATCTAGGGTGCGCTCTATAAGGGGGTTGCAATAACCTTGGCGGAGGGTAGAAATGCAATTCATTAGAATTTCCAGAGTTAAAGGGAGCCTTTGGTCGGGGCGGGCAGGGTTTCCTTTTTGGATGCCTTTGATTATAAGGTTCGGCCATCCGGTTCGGCTAATATTTGGCTCAACTTCCCCCGCTATCTCTAACACCCAGTTAGAGATAGCGGGGGAAGTTAAGCCGAATATTAGTTTATGAAAGAATTGGATACCGCTGAGTCATCCTTTTATTGAGCTAATCTGGAGGAATCGGAGTGCATTAAAGGTAAGATATAAATTAGGTAATAGTTAGAAGGGAAAAGTCGGGGAACGGCAGGTTGTAGCTTA
The DNA here is from genome assembly GCA_032361065.1 of Enteromius trimaculatus. NCBI lineage: Eukaryota > Metazoa > Chordata > Actinopteri > Cypriniformes > Cyprinidae > Enteromius > Enteromius trimaculatus. Next base: position 610,241 of record JAUMHP010000038.1, on the reverse strand, counting down.
AATGGAAAGTTTTGAATGCTTTCCAAGCGGTGAGGTATGATTGCAAAGTTCTCGGGGCTACTGCTTGTAGCATGAATTTGAGAGAATGCTCGAAAAGATAGCTGCAAATATTAGCTGCAAATAGGGAGGAACTGGGGTCGGCAGGGGGGCGGCATCTGGCGCCAGCGTCCTGAATTTCTGAAAAAGAAAACGGGACAAGTAGTCAGCAATTTTATTGTTTTTATGTTTTATGTGTGGATATGTTTTGCAGTGATTACGAATTGGTTAAGGGCGGAAATCCAGACAAGGCGCCTGAGAAGAGGCATGATGGAGGGAGAGTGGGAGCTGTGCTTATTTGTGCTGTGGACTGTGGCTTTGTTGTCGCAGTGAACGACGATGCATGAAGCGGCCCATTCTTTGCCCCATAAGTTTGGCAGTAACAATGATAGGGTATAGCTCAAAAAGAGCGCTAGATGCTAGGTGGGGCGGGGTTGCGGCTAGCTCTGCGGGCCAGGGGGAAGGGAACCATCGGTTTTGGTAGAAACCTCCGAAGCCTGTGGAGGGGGCGGTGTCAGTGAAAAGTTGGACGTCAACAGGGTTGGCCAGGCAGTCTTTATAAAAGAAAGAATGTCCATCCATTGAGATAGAAAAGAAATCCAGAGCTGAATTTCTCGGAGGCAGGGGTCTGTCAGTATTATGGGGTCTTCAAGGGACTGAGGAAGCAAGGTTAAGGAGGTGGGAAATGAAGGGGCATTGGGCGGGAGGGGCATGGGGAGGCGAGATGACAAGGAAGTCATCGAGGAGGTGGATGAGGTGATGGATCTGATAGTTGTTAGACAAGATCCAGCAAATGGCTTCGGAGAGCAAGTAAAAAATTTTAGGACTGCTTTTGCATCCAAAGGTGACCCGAACAGAGAAGTAAAATTGGTTACGCCATTGAATGCCGAAAAGGTGCAAGAAATCAGGATGGATGGGCATGATTTTAAACATGGAAGTTATGTCGACTTTAGCTAGCCAGGTGCCTTTACCTACTGTTTTAATGATTTCAATAGCTTGGTCAACATTGTGTTATAGTAAAGTGAATTCTTTGAGGGGAATTAAACTATTGATGCTGGGGATAGGGGAATTGTGCTGGGAGGGGAGGTCGATAATGAGCCTCTTTTTCGAGTATTTTCGAGTTGCAACGCCGATTGGGCTGACTCGGAAAATTATGAAAGGTGGGGAGGGAAAAGGGCCGATCATGAAAGTGGAGTCTAATTCTTTTTTGATTAGAGTGTCCACTGTGTCTGGTTCGGTAGTGACAGACTGGAGTTTGGGCATATGAGGGACTGGGAGGGGAAACAGGAAACTCTGGGATGAATGAATGAATATTGACAGGAGACGAGATATACTTTTTTATGTTTTAATTCAAGGAAGAATGCTGGTAACATAAACGTGATGTGCATAATAAACAGTCTCTGAACAAAAATCAGGTACTCTGCTGGTAATATTCAGGTAAGTCTTTTAACAGCGCGAGAGCAGTGAGGCAGAGGATTCCACAAGCAGGATTTCAGGTGAGCAATTCAATCGGTAAGTAAGTGGGTTCAGGTAGAAATGAGCTTGTAAACGTTGATCTTTTAAGGAGCATAGCATGATGACGGGCAAGTGTCAGTAATCAGGTGATTGAGACTGGGTTGCAGGTGTTTGTGTGTCTTTTGTGGGTGCTGATCCAGGGACAGGTGAATGTGATGTTGTGACATTACCCTCTCCTCCACGAGCGGCTCCTGGCGCTCGAACCCGACGGCGAGGGTGGCAACGACCCCTTGGTGCTGGACAGGTAGGATGAGACTGATGGAATTCTGTGGTTAGAGATGGATCGAGTATGTCATCACGGTCAACCCAGCTTCTCTCCTCCGGGCCATATCCTTCCCACTCTATCAAATACTGGAGCCGCCCATTCCGCCGCCGGAAGTCGAGGATGGTTTTGGATGTTCTCGGCTGTCTCGGGTGGAGGAGGGGGTTCCGGGTGGTCTGCAGAGGGAGGAAACATGGGATCAATGTGACGTTTTAACAGTGATATGTGAAAGGTAGGTGCAATTCTATATTGAGGTGGTAATTTAAGTTCATAGGTGACTTTGTTTATGCGACGGAGGATGGGAAATGGTCCTATGAATTTCGGACCTAGTTTTCAACAGGGTGTCCGAAGTCTAATGTCTTTTGTAGACAGCCAGACTAACTCGCCAGGCTGGTATTCTGGAGTGGCGGAACGACGGGTATCAGCCCATCTTGTGTGCCTCCTCACTGCTCTCTGGATGTGTACGTGCGCTGTGTTCCATACCCTCTCGCTTTCCCAGAACCAGTAGTCAACTGCCGGGACTGAGGAGGGCTCATCGTTCCACGGGAACAGGGGTGGTTGATAACCTAAAACACATTGAAAAGGGGTTAGGCTGGTCGTTTCTTTTTGCAAGGAATTTTGGGCATACTCAGCCAACGGCAGGTACTGGTTCCAGGATTCTTGTTGCTCTGTCTGGCCGTTTGTCTGAGGATGGTACCCCGAGGACAAGCTGATGGTTACTCCAAGGAGTCGAAAGAATTCCTTCCAGACTCGTGATGTAAATTAAGTTCCTCTGTCAGATACAATATCCTCCAGGATGCCAAAGTGTCTGAATATGTGAGAAAATAAAAGTTGAGCGGTGTTCATAGCAGTAGGTAATCCTGGTAGTGGAATCAGTTTGCAGGCCTTTGAGAATTGATCTACATTGATAAGGATTGTGGTGAAACAATCAGAGATAGGTAGGTCAGTGGCAAAATCGATACCAATATGAGACCATGGTCATTCAGGGATAGGTAAGGGGACCAGCTTACCCTCGGGTAGACGACGTGGTGTAGTGGTCATAGCTCAGACAGAGCATCCACAGACAAAACGGTAGGTATCCGGGCCATCTCCGGCCACCAGTACTGGTTTCTGAGGAGTGAGAGGGTGCGTTTGCCGCCTGGATGCCCGGGCATTTTATGGGGCTGGATCTGGCTGATGGAGGCGGGAAAGTGCGTCCGCTCTGGTGTTCTTAGACACCGGCCTGTAGGAGATGTGAAAAATTAAAACGGGTGAAGAAGAGAGCCCACCTTGCTTGATGGGGATTCAATCGGCGCGCCTCCCGTAAGTAGTGTAGGTTCTTGTGGTCGGTTATTACAGTGAAATGGAATTTTGCTCCCTCTAGCCAATGGCGCTATTCATCAAGGGCTAGTTTTATCGCCAGGAGGTCCCGATTTCCCACATCATAATTCTGCTCTGATGAGGATAATTTCTTTGAGAAGTAAGCACATGGGTGTGGGTGGTTCGCCGTGCCATTGGGACAAGGTGGCACCCACTCCTGTGGTAGCCGCATCTACTTCAACCACAAATGGCAAGTCAAGGTCTGGGTGAGTTAAAATCGGTGCAATGCAGAAGGCTGATTTGAGGTGTGTGAAGGCATCGTGGGCTGCTGAGTTTCAGGGGATTTACTTTTTGGTGCCTTTAAGGAGAGATGTCAGAACAGAAGTGGTTAGACTATAATTCTTTATGAATCTGCGATAAAAGTTTGCAAACTCTAGGTGGTTGGGATTGGCCAGTCTAGTACCACAGTAACTTTTTGTGGGTCTATCTCTATGCCCTCAGGGGTGATATAGTAGCCCAGGAAGTGAACGCGGTTTACATGAAACTCACACTTTTCTCCTTTTAAGTAGAGGTGATAGGTTCGAAGGCATTGGAACACCTGTTTGACATGGGACACATGTGAGGTCAAGTCATCAGATACCATAAGTATCATAAGTATGGGTTACCAGGTCAATAGTGCAATCCCACCGACGGTGTGGAGGAAGCTGAGTGGCTGCGGCTTTGCTGAAGACATCGGCATAATCCTCATTTTCAGGTGGTATTTTTACATCACCGTGCACCTCAGGACTTTCGATCGTGGTTGAACAGCAAAGGTATAGTTGGTGGCTGAGGAAGAGACGACAGCCAGTGATTACGACAATATGTAATATTTCACCTGTGCTCCAGCGCGCCTGAGGGTTGTTTCTCCAACCAGTAGCTCCAGGAAGGATAAAGAAACTGATGGATTCCTGATATAGACATCCAATTCTTAAAGTAAGTACCTCTGTACTGGTGTTAATAGGTCGGGCATCCAGGGGCTTTCCTTGAATGGTGATAATTTTATACCGAATAGGGCTTCGTTGTTTAGGAATCTGAAAAGTATCAACAAAAAGTATCAAGTTTCCAGCTGCCCCGGAGTCTACTAAGGCCTTTACTGGGAGTCTCAGAGATTAAAAGAGCATTAATAAGTGGTAACATGTGTAGATTGTGATTTAAGTGACTCACACTCACCGCATTTCGGGCTGGTCTGACGGGGCAATTTGTGAGAAGGTGAGATGGAGCACCACAATATAGGCAGAGTCCTTCACGTAAACGTCTTGAACGTTCATGAGCAGAAAGGTGATAGGAATCTGTCTGCATAGGCTCCACTGCGGAGCTAGGGGCTGGTGCCACAGTTACCGGAGTATCACAGGCTGAAAGATGTTGGGAGATAGTTATAGCTCGCTTCAGGAAAGCATCTAGACCCACATTATCCTCATAGATTGCCATCTGCTGGCGTATGTTGGTGTTCAGACCTCAACGAAACACTGTCAGCAGGGCAGTATCATTCCAACCACTTGGCAGTGAGAGCATGCAGAAGCTAAGGATATATTCCTGGATTGGGAGTTTATCTTGTTGTAGCTGGAGCAGCTCTTCTTGTGCGGTGAGCGATGAGGTGGGTTGGCCGAACACCAAGCGAAACTGATGTAAAAACAGTGTTAGTGATGCCAGATGGGGACTTTCAGCGGTCTAGAGAGCCTCTGCCCATTGAAGTGCCCTTCCTGAAAGCAGAGTTATAATTAGAGCAATCTTACTGCGATCGGTAAGGAAACGATCTGGTTGAGCCTCAAAGTAGAGAGAACACTGTAAAAGGAATCCTTCACAAGATGCTTGCTCTCCAGAGAAGGTATGGGGTCGAGATACGGGACATGAAGGAGCTGGTGGCGTCGCGTGTCTTATTTCCTGCAGAATTTGAAGGAAGGTTGAATATGGTTCAGCACTCGTAGCCGTTTCCTCCTGCTCCATTTGTCTTGTCTTTGTTATGGGCTGAGCTTCTGTCACGCTCAGGGAAGACAGACAAGAGTGATTCTCATTAACAGGTGAGTTTATTGGTGTTTGAACAGAGATTCTGCTTCAGCAGGTAACATAAACATGATGTGCATAATAAACAGTCTCTGAACAAAAATCAGGTACTCTGCTGGTAATTTTCAGGTAAGTCTTTTAACAGCATGAGAGCAGTAAGGCAGAGGATTCCACAAGCGGGATTTCAGGTAAGTAATTCAATCGGTAAGTAGAAGGTAAGTATACTCTTTATATAGTCTTTGAATGGTCTCATTTAAAGTTTCTTCCAGCTACAGTCCTTTCCTTTGGATATCAGATGAGCGTTCAACCAGGTAAGTAAGCGGGTTCAGGTAGAAATGAGCTTTTAAACCTCGAGCTCAGACATTGAGTGTTTGGCTGAGCGATCTTAAGGAGCATGGCATGATGATGGGCAGGTGTCAGTAATCAGGTGATTGAGACCGGGTTGAGATCCAGGGACAGGTGAATGTGACGTTGTGACATAATGTCACAAAATATGATTAATATGATTATTCAGTAAACAGTAGTTTCTTATTTAGCTTGCAGCATGTTTCTTTACCTTAATTTTTTACAGAAACTTAATTTTAATTTAATTTTATGACTCCACTGTCCACTAGTGAGCATGAAACATGAAAAACATTTAGCCAGATTAGTATGCACAGATAACATTGTTTCTTTGGGTGTGTGGATCCTGGCATCAGACAAAATACGAGCCTTGCTCAAAGCTCATAGCACTTTGCTAGAAATGATTACGCAGAGAAATAATTTGGTGTGGTTAAATGAAACTGGCAAGGCAGACGTGAGTGGGCCGTTTGATTAGGGGTTAGGGATTGCCCTGTGGGGAGAAAAGCTAATCTGGACATGTAGCATCCTATTTCCTTCAGGGCTGTGTGCAGTCAGTCGCCGCTAAAGACACAACAGCTGCCAGAGGCGTAAATGGATAATATTAGCACGCAAACGTTATTCAATTGGACACAAATTACTTTTCACAATTACTATGATCCATATGGCACATAGCCCAACATAAACCATTCCAATGACCAATAAACAAACAAACACATTAATTCCTAAAGGAACAGTTTGCCCATTTATTAAAATACGGTTCTGTGCTCATATTCATGTTATTCCTAACCCAGTCTTTTTTTTCCCTAGGAAGGCAAACACAACTCTTTTGTTAACAGCTGTTTGTTACTGATTTTCCTGGATGAAAAATATGTGTACTGAATGTGCACTTGAATAAAAAAAAATGAATGAATAAATAAACAGTACTTGCAGTGATTAAAAATATTAATTTAATTCATGCATGATGTGTAAATTAATTATTCAAATTTATCACTAATTAATCACGCAAAAATTTTTTTGTCCCCCACAAAAAACCCAAAATATAATTGATAATCAATATTTTGTTAAAAAAGAAAGGCAGTAAATAGACAAAAAATAAATTAATAAATTAATTAAAATATGAAATGGTTAAAAAGTTAAATGGTAGCTTAAATATAAAACTAAAACTAGCAGTAGATGGCGACAACTTACTAAGTGAGTGAGTGAGTCATTCATTCATTCAACCGATTCATTCAAACATGACTTCTGTCATGAACAAGACGTTAAGCAAGAACGTAGCAAGGGGTCGTGTGCACGGTAAACAGTATCCATGGGGGTAGAGACGAGAGCAAAGATTGGAGACAGGCAAGGTCAACAACAGTAAATCCAGAAACACAGAACAAATACGCAAGGAACGCTTACAAAGGGGAATCTCCACAACAAAGATCAGCGAATTCACAAACATCACCATGAGTTGATCCATGCAGACTAAAAATCAATATTATTTTCAATCGTGCAGATCTTCAGAGAAAAAAAAAATAGTGTGGTATAATTACTATATAATAATATAATTTCAATTAATGTGGTATAATAATGTGATATTACACATGTTTTCTGACTTATTATTTTTTTCTCAGTTCTATTTATTTCCACCTATAGGATTTCATCAATGAGAGTACATCTTCATGGCTTTGTTTCTTAGCACACTTACTGTAACGCCCTTGTCTGTGTTCCTTGTCACGTGTTCTATGTCTTTGGTTTATGCCGAGTTCAGACTGCACGATTTTCAAAGTAGTCATGTCACAGATCGTTTCAGACTGCATGATTATCCGGGGTAGTATTCAGTCGCTGATGTCTCTCTGCCAAACACACACAAGAAGTGACATGGAAACAACGCAAGGTCACGTGTGCAAGACCGGAGTTCTCAGGTGAGAATGGGATTATTATTAAAAATTATATCTTGATTTCTCAAAACCCGTCGGCGAGTCAAAATCGCAGCTAAAATCGGGCAGTCTGAACTCGGCATTAGTCTGAGTTTCTGTATGCCCTTATATGGTCTTATTCCTGTCCTAGTTTAGTTGAATGTGATAATTATTGTCCAGCCCTGTACCCCATGTGTGTTTAGTTCAGCGTCATCAGTGTGTGTATCTATAGTGCCTCTGTTCTAGTCCTTATGGTCGAGTCTTCAAGTGTTTATCCTGGTGTCTACTTCTGCGTTCCACTTTCAGGTTTGAATTACAACTATTTGATTTCAAGATTTGTGTGATTCCTGCTTTGCAGACATCGTGACGGAAGGACTTGACCATCACAAAAAAATATGATCAGCCCTGAAGGGATCCTGTTCCTGATCTTCACCTCCCCAATGGGCTTCCTCCACTTCCCAGTTGGCACAAGCAACGGCCAGGAGGCCTTCCTCTAATGCCCAGCTCACGCCTCGCCGTGCGGCGGAGTCTGTTTCCTAAAGCGGTGCCTTATGGAGGTAAATCAGTGTCAGCACCAAAAACAACTTCACCATATGGAGATAAATCCATGTCAAAATTTCCACAACAAATTCCACTCACCGTGGATTCCAGCTCCCATAGACCAGATCCAGACCTGGATTTGTGGGCTGACCTACCTGAACTAATCCCCGCAAATGCCGATCCACATTCCCGATCTGGTTCCAGACTTGCGTCCAGGAGTGCTGTCCTCGAGTCCAGTCCCCAAGTTTCCATTGGTAGTGCCAATCCCAAATCCAGTTCCAGAGTCTCGGCCAGGAGTGCCGATCCAAGTTCCAGTTTCTGGTTCACAGCCTCCAGATCTCGACCAGAGGTGCTGATCCCGATTCCAGTGACTGAATTACGTCCGGTAGAGCCTTCACAAATCCAGTTCATAGTTTACAGTCAGGAGAGCCGTCCCCGATTCCATTCCCTAGTTTATGGCCGGAAGTGCTGATCCCGATTCCAGCCCCTAGATTACGGCCGGGAGTACGATCCCGATTCCAGCCCCTAGATTACGGCCGGGAGTACGATTCCGATTCCAGTTCCTAGTTTACGGCTAGGAGTGTCGATCCCGATCCCAGTTCCAGAGTTTTGGCCAGGAGTGCCGATCCCGATTCCAACGCCTAATTTACTGCCAGGAGTGCTGATCCCGATCACTGTTTCAGAGTTTTAGCCAGGAGTGCTGATTCCAGCCCCTAGATTATGGCTAGGAGTGCCGATCCTGATTCCAGCCCCTAGATTACGGCCGGGAGTACGATTCCTGTTCCTAGTTTACGGCTAGGAGTGTCGTTCCCGATCCCAGTTCCAGAGTCTCGGCCGGAAGAGCCGGTCCTATTCCAGTACCAGAGTCTCGGCCAGGAGTACCGATCCCGATTTCAACACCTAAATTACTGCCAGGAGTGCCGATCCTGATCCCTGTTCCAGAGTTTCAGCCAGGAGTGCCGATCCCGATTCCAGCCCCTAGCATCATCAGTGTGTGTATTTATAGTTCCTCTGTTCTAGTCCTTATGGTTGAGTAACAATGATATCTTTTTTTTTTTTTACCATAATTAACGTGCAATACAATTTTTAGACATGCTTCTTTTTTAACAGTGCTCACATACTTGGAAAAATTGTGTGAATACAGTATATATATATATATATATATATATATACTTTTTTTTTCAAAAAGGTCTTTAGAACTTCAGAGCAGAATATGTACGGTTTTACAAACCAAAAGCAGTACCAGATTATGAGTAGGCTTGTTTAATTGTCCTTTTAAATCAGGGACAGGTAAATGTCATAAGTTAGTAAATATCGTGGCCTGCAAGAATCCAGTGAAGTTGTTGATGCAATAAAATCCCTCTCTTGTCTTCAGGCCTAATGACTTCAAGACTTGAGATGAAAAAAGCACACCTATCCGTCCCCCTCCACAAGCTCTCCCCCTCAGGAAATAAGACGAGAGTAAAAAGCAAGACGATTAATGCAGATTTCAATGCTTTCATTTAAAATACTCCAAGTTCATTGTTCATCCTCGGTCTCCAACAATAAAAGCTTAAATAAACCGTGCTTTCTGGGGCTAAGCATTCATTCAGAATAATTGGTGCCGTCTTTGAGAGCGCTTTGATCCAGCTGACCTGAACACTCAGCCCTTGTTAGAGAGGCCAGAGGAAGGGAAGTGAGCAATGCACCTTAAGCTGTGAAAATGAGCTTACAACATGACTGTACCACCACTGGAGGGCTCCGAATGAGAAACATTTACGGTTTTATTGAAGAAAGTGAAGATGATGTGGAATTATTCTTCGTTGACTGGGGAACTGGGTGAGTGTATTACCATTATGATATAACATAAATAATAGAAAAACATAAAATTATTTTTACATTCTACATTTTACAGAACTCCATCTATCTATTTATCTATTTATCTATATCAACATTTTAGATAACACTGATAGACACACGTCTACATAAAATGTAAAGGAAAAACATGTAGCACTAGATGGCAGCACATGCAAACATTTCACTTCATCAGTACTCTGGCATCTCTAAACCTTGTTGCAGTAATCATGTTTCTGTCGTTCATGATTATTTCAACATAAACTTTAATTAAAGCAGAACCACCGTCTGTATATAATACACAAACACATTATCATAACTTCCATTCCAAAGGTAGCCTAAGTGTTTTTTACTGAAGTGACATTTACTGTGGACGCATGAAAACAGTATATGTTCCTGTTATTCCTGTGTGTAATTTCAAGCAAAATATTTGTCTAAATATGCTTTTAAGTGGGTTTAGCAGTGTTATACAGAAACAAAATATGCTTGTTGCTTGTAATATCATTAATAATTCAGTGCAGGTTCTTCTCCTTTTCCCCTGTTTCAGCAGATGATTGTGTGTTTTTGGGAACGAGTCCAGAGCAGCCACTGCTCTCCAGGCTTTGGCCCACAGTCGTCCTTAAGGAATATGGCCACATGCTTTTACAGACATCATTTGTGAGGAAATGGATTTCAAAAGTGCCACTTGGTTAGGCGGTTTGCCAACGAAGCTCTCCTTTCTTCGCCATCTCAAAAAACATGGAGGCCAGAGATCACCCAGATGACATGAAGACTCTTTCAGCTCATTAGTTGTCCTCCATATCGCCTCAGTACTTTTTCTTTTCTTCTTATAAAACAAATATCTTA
>JAUMHP010000038.1:571789-585643 GCA_032361065.1 Enteromius trimaculatus | reverse complement strand
GACCAGTCCTGCCAAGGACGTATCCTTTACATTGAGAAACACCTTTTGTATAAGCTGGCGTTCCTTTTGAAAACAGCTGATGGAGATTTACCGCTGATCAAAGAACCGGCTTTACTGACGAGATACGCATAATATATCGCCCAGCCCTGGTTGTAACATTAAAAATAATTAAATGAACACCCACTTAAAACAAATAAAATGTTTAGAAATGAAATGCTCCACCAACAGTGTGTGCGTACTAATGTTATGAGAACAAAAGCCCAAATGACCAGATTCTGATAACATTCCTTGTTAGCTGGGTAACCAGCAGAAACACAAGTGTCAAATTAAAAGTGAGTAGTCGCTGAGAAATCACCAGTCTGTTCTGTTTATAGCTATATTAACATTCACAAAAATACACACATTTGCATGTATGAAATTAGATCTCACCCACGTTAATTTAAACAAACAGATGAAACATCCAAGCTCATTTAAGTTAAATGACGGTGTGCCGAAATGCAAATATTGATCCCTCCAAGTTTCACTAATGAGAACATATGAGCATCTTCAGATATGGGTATATTAAGCTATGAAACCATATGCACACTTGCATGCAAAGTGCCACTGAATATTTTATTCCATTTTGTATTTGCAGGTGCATAGACAAATAAATGAATACAAGTATAAATTATTAATTAGGCTGTCAAGGTATTCGCTGTATGTTGGCATCATTTAGAGTGAGATTCCCTCGCGTTTGTGTCACGTAACGATCAAACATTTACACACCGTTTCTGAGATGAACCCATATACCAACTGAACAAACACACAGAGTCACCGGGAGCCTTTAAAAGCACGAGAGGTTGTCTGAGCTCACATTTCCACACTGTGTGTGTTTATTGTGTGTATTTGAGCATATGAGGGTTCTGCGCTTTATTCACTTGGGTAATCTGGCGGCCATTCCTAACGAGGTTGTCACAAACCCCCATAATGAGCCTCAAAAAGATGAATGTAAAAATGTATCCATTACTGGGCCTTCATCTTCCTGTTCATTAGCTTAGCATAAGGTTACAATACATTACTCTACTCGCCACCCTAAGGAAGAAAAACTCCATTGAGTGAGTAAGTCTAGTCTCATGAAACAACAATATGCACATTCGGGAATTATCATAACGGTGCTACGCAGATATGCTGTCACTCTATTTCTCATCTTTCTATTGTATCTCTTTTTTTTCTTTGTCTCGGTGTCTTCTTTTGCTGAGCGGAGACAGTATGGTTCGTTTTGGCAGGCGGCCTCTGTTTCCACGGCAACTTTATAATTGCTTTGGAAGCGGTCCAGACGCTACTGGATGCCGAGGAATTATTGATGTCAAAAAGAAACATGTATGAAATGAGGAAATATGTATGCAGCCATATGGTCCTGTGCACATCCGTGTACAATGAAATCATAGTGTTGCTTTTGCAATGTTTTTCAAAGACAATTAAATTGTCACAACACATGCTCTGCAAAATGCTTAAATGATTGGGTGTATTATGGCTCCATTAGGGCATGTTACATGTCACAATATTACCTTACCTGATCTAAGTGTGAAATCAGAGTCTTGGAGTATTTAACGACGGCTGGATCTTTGATGCCTTTAAAGGTGACACTCTGTGTGTAATGATGAGAATACTGTATACACATGAACAGGTTTGTGTCAGTCAAAACTAAATCAGATTTGTAAAAAAATAAATAAATAAATAATCTGCTGAGTCTGTGAGATTTTTATTATTTTTACAAACGGTAAACAGGTATTTTATAATTATATTAAATAAAATGTAATTTAAAATGTTATATTAATTATAATTATATTACATTTTATATAATTAACACACACACACACTATATATATATATATATATATATACATTTATTATGATATGCACAAGTCTGTCATCTTAACGCAGTACACTTGGCAATAAAAATATAGAATAGAGCAAGCTAGTGGCCTTTATATAATATTTATTAATCTTAAAATTTAAATTATTATACATAATTTAATGGATCAGAAATGCTACTGTAAACTAAAACTATGCATCTGTTAATCAGAATAAATCTGCAAATTAAATCAAGTAAAAAAAAAATTAAGAAAAAAAAACTGAGCATGAAAAGAAAATAGAAATGTTACATTAGAAATGTTACATTGGCAGCCAACTGAAAGAAAATGAAGTTTAAGATGTTTAATCCCTAAAAAGGAAAACTGAATAAAAAAATAAAGAAAATTATATAACAAATATTAATAAAATGATGAAAGCATGTAAAAAAAGTTAAATTAAAATTAACTGAAAAAATATAATAATAATAATAATATCAGTATCAATATTTCATTCACCTCAATCATTTGTTACATTTTTACCATTCCTATTAAGCTATTGGAATATTAGGCCACATGTAAGCATATAGCTACTGCAAAGGTTTCTGGTTTGATTTGCGTGAATAATTTCCTCAAGAAGTAGGACAGTGGTGGGTTGACGAAGAATCTTCTAAGTTGTATCACCTCCAAGATGTTCCTCTTCTGCCCAAATGCTGCAAGAGTCATAGACACATTAACCAGGGCTCTGGTGACACTCATTAAAGTAACATATCGTGTCCCCAGGTATACATAGGTGTGAAAATATCGTAATATACTGTGAGGGGAGGAGGGGGGGCACACAGTCCCCTTTGTCTTCAATACTGTGGCTGTTTTCTTATTGTGTTTTGAAAGAACATGTGCTAATAGGAGATGGAAATGGCTTCCTGGCTGGTCTTTTTTCCCCTGTTTGCCTTTGTGGGGTTAATTTATGCCCTGTGAGTCCCTCTTGGGTGAGAAGAGGCTGAGATTGGTGTGAAGTTTGCTGAATGGAGCAGGGGCCAACGGGCTTGCCAAACACACACACGCGGGTGCTAACAGTACAAAGACAGTATTCACAGCTGTGGCCAGAAGATGTAGGATATGATAGAACTGTGCTAAATATTTGAACTCGTGAAGATAGTGCCATATGATTAGTAGTGTCTGCTAAGGCCACTGTCTGTTTGTTAGTATTTCTGGGAACTCAGAAAAAAAAAATGATACCGTAATTTCTGAGTGGGGCAGGCCGTAGCTAAACTTTAAACATGGTGCAGGGGCCAACCATTGCTGCCATGTAGTAACCAATCATAATACCCAAATTAGCTCTTAGCAAAACGCTAAAAACACCTAAACATCACTTTATATGATGCAATTTCAAGTTTCTCTTTGTCCTTGGGGTGTCACAAGCTGTTAGTGCATTGATAAGTTGCCTAAAGTTGCAAAGTGTCAAGCTCAAAAAGATATTCTTTATTAAAGTTAATACTTGACCACACCCCCGCTAAAACGGCTCATTTAAACACGCGTCCACATGTCTACATCACGGTGTGGGAATATTTGAATAGTACAGTGCAGATGTTTACACAAAGAAAAGGCGGAGCTATTATTCTCACCGGTGCTGTGTTTCTTGTGAAATTGAAACTACTTTGTTTGTGCTTCCAAAAGAGGACACAACTAGCATTGTGAGTTGTATTTACAGCACTGTTTCAGAACAATTTAACCCACGTATTAGAGTGTGTGCAGCGCATTTTACGGAGGACTGAATAGTTCACAGTTCAGGACAGTCTTTTGGCTATTGATAACAATAACTGTAACCATCTGAAGTGAACAGTAGCAACTGCGCAGTATATTGTCTGTAAATCTGTACTGAACTGACATTTCCTTCTTGGCATTTCAACTTCAGCCTTTTTTCCACCATGGGGTCGAACGGTTCTCTTTGCAGAACTGTTCCATTCCGTGCCAATCCGAGCCGGCCGATACAGTTCTGGTTTCATTTTCCACTGCGGGGCTGATAACGGATCTTTTTGGAACGCATTTCCAATACCTCAGTTGTTGCTGTGGTAACACACATGTTTATATATGATATGAGGTGTAAATAACCACCGCGCTTGATCAGAAACGTCTTTAGATTTTATTACTGATTTGTGTTTACATTACTCAAAATAGCTCGTTTGGCATGCAATGGAAAAACTAGCGGCTAGGCAACAGACAAGTGACAGATCATGATTGGTGACGTCATGCACACGCATGCCCTCTACTGGCACGATTTGAGAATGGCTTGTAATCGCACCGAGCCGTTTTTTTTCTTCCACACTTTTTCCTTCCACTCAACTTTCTGCTAACATGTATACAGCACTCTGGCAGTTCTTTGGTAGTGTATGTTTGTGGCTTACCATCCTTGTGAAGGGTGTCAGTGATTGTCTTCTCGACAACTGTCAGTTCAGCAGTGAATTGGTGGTTTTTTGTTAAATGTGAGCCTAAATCATCACAATTAAAATAACCAAAGACTTAAACCACTTCAGTTTGTGTGCACTGAATATATTAAAAGACATGTTTGAGTTAAATTACTGAAATAAATGAACTTTTCCATGACGTTCTTATTTATTGAGATGCATCTGTATATGGTGTTTGGAGAGGATAACAATATTGTGCAAGTTAATGCATAAAAATAAATCTTTATTCATTAAAAATCTGCCATCAGGGGAGCCGTAAGAGGGGGGAGGTCAAAAGGGCCCTGATCAGAGAGGAGCCCAAATGCAAAAACCCGAAGGAAGCAAGATTTTTTTTTTTTTTTTTACCAGCTCCTCTCCAGAATGCGATTTGTATTGAGGAGGACTGCCACTGCAACCATAATTTTTGCGAAAACTTAGTTTGTTGAATTCGTCGAATTGTTGTTGGCGCTTTACTGCCACTAGTGTTTATTTCAGCTGCAAACCGCTGTGAATTGTATGTATAGATGTCTATAGATAGCCATTTGTGTTAAACAAAACAAATTTACTGTGTTGTCAAAATCACTAACAGAAAAAAGTTTTGTTCAATGAATAGTCATTGTACAAATGATGAAACAGCCGTATAATAATAAGGCGTATAAAGCCACAGCCAAGCACCGCTCACGTTTTCCTCAGTAAATGTAGTATGTATTAGTAGTTTATATTATTGCAATTTCAGGAATATGATCAGTTTGGATGTTACTGCTCTGAAGTAGTGAAACTGTGAATCCATTCACAAAGACAGTTACAAATGAAGTGAGAAAAGTATCAAAATACACGCTCTCCTCTGCGCCTGCCAAAGCCAATGGAAAGGAAAACAAGCCAAAAGCGGATCACCTTCGCAGAGGGTTCAGTGACTGCAGGGGACCCGCTGCGGCACGGGAACGCTGGCCGTCAGGAGCGCACTGTCGGAAAGCGGTTATCGACTGTCAGCCGCAGCTAAAAATGATTTCGGAAAACGGGGTGAGAAGTTCAGCGCACTGCTTCTCCCCATCCCTCTCAGACGGCTGGAAGGGGAAGCCCTGTCACCAGGACTGGCCCTGTAGTGATTTATTCACCTCTGCACAAACTCCACAAACCCACCACATCATGATCTGGTCTTTAGTACAAACCACGCTTACTGACACTCCCGTATCGATGCTTTCAGCTGTTTTGAAATTTCACATCTCCATTCTGCCTGTGCAATAAACAACAACAATGGGAAGCGTGAAAAAGAGCCTGTAGTGCCAAAACAACACCACGGTACCATACTTATGAAATATCTCTCTCCCTTTTTTTCTTGAAATTTTACTTAGCATCTAGACAGCAGGGAGGCTTGATAAAATATGCAGTATACTATACAAACAAAATTTACACCGAATTGTGCATTTTGCATTTTGCATTCTGCATTCATTACTAAAATGAAGAAGAAAAGCAGGATTTTAAGGGATATTGGTAATATCAATAATATTAATTAGCCTGGCCAGTGTAGCAGCTTATAATTGATGTGAATATGCTAGAATTTAAATAATAATAAAGTTTAAAAATGTATAAGCTTGCAGTTTATAATAATGTACAATATAAAATATAATATTACATGACTAGTGAAACTTTTTTTCAGAGAAATATTGTCATGTCACCAATCATAAGATTTTAGAGTATAAAACTAGTCTTTCTGAAAAAATAAAATAGTTAATTGTTCAGACAAACAAACAAATCATGCATGTATATCTTAGTTATTTATTTTAAAGTCAACTCGAACTGAATTATCTTATATTATAAAATAAATAACTGAATGCCACAATCTTTTCAAACAAATTGAAACTGTGCTGTTGATGAGGCTTTAATAACATTATTATTATTATTATTATTATTATTATAAGAAATAGAAATGTTCATTGCTTTGAAGCTGATACTACTACTACTGAAAACTCGTATTACTTCTTATACTAATGATAATAATAATATGCACTTTTTTGCAAATAAACATTTAAAATGTCTTCAAGCACAATCATTACAAACCTTAGATAATTGTATGTATGCGGAGAATATTCAGACGTTTAATACATAACATTATTAACACAATCTATTAGTGTTGTTAGTTTGAAGTGAAAATCACCCCTGGCTTTCCTCACATGCAGGAGCTTCACAGCAGTCATTCCCCGCTCCCAGGACAACTTGTTTCAGTGATAGAGGATGATATTTTGGCGTTAGTTCAAAGGGCACTCTTTCCGTCTCCCTCCCATGTTTCTGTTCAGCCGGAGATTGCCGTGGTGGCTCTTTCTATGCCATCTGCAAACCACGCTCCATCCCAAAGACAGGGGATCACAAAGGTGTTATTTTTCAAAGCAGACCCGTGCGCCTCCTGCTGGGCCGGCCCAGCCGTTCTTCAAGGGAGAGGAGGGATACTTCTGAGGGCGTGTGGCCCTCCCTGTCGCCCGCCTCCTCCGGGGCAGCCCTTTGAGGGGGTCATAACTGTGGCCTGTATAACATGGGTTACTGCTGATGTTGGTTGGTCACACTTGATGAAGCCTTTAAAGAATTCTCCCTTTCATGGTTGGTTTCTATTAAAATTCTGCAGTGGCGGGTCAAGGCCTGGCTCCCAGACGGCTGGGCTTCTGTGTGCCGCAGCTAGGGGGCACTGTCTAACCACGTTTCATCGATTCGGCTCTCACCCACTTACTCCAAGATAAAATGAGTATCCACTCTCCATTTTAGCTAGAGTCGTTGTGGAAGTGTGAAGATCCTCGGTTAGTGCTTCACAAAATGAGCGTCTCTTTCCTCTTGGATGTTAGAGAACATCCAGGCCTCTTCAAACTCAGAGGATCTGCTGCGCTCAACACTTAACTAGTCTGTGGAGGGCAGGATGTAATATGGAGCGATTACACTTATGTTTATGAAGGAAAATATATTAATATGTGTGAAAATCTATGATATGGAGAAGAAGAACAATGCCAAGTGATAGCCTGCAATGTAGGCATGCAATTTCACCGTAAAAATGTAAAATCATGTTTTTGCTTATGTTCATATTGAATAAACTTTTTGCACATGCTTAAATGAGCACATATAAAATATTCAAATAGATTTTGGATAGAAAAAAAAAAACATATATATTTTAATTATTTATTTATTTTATTTTTTTGGTTGCTGTTAGACCCTTTTGTAAATTAACATGTATTTTATTTGACAGGAATATTTTATACTTGATAGACCACTACTACGGTTAATAATAATTCTTCTTTTGTCATTGTCATATCTGAAGTGTTATGATAACATCATACACATCCTTTCAAATAAATGTTACATTTAATATTTAAAATATGCTGCTAAAATTAATTCACAAGAAAAACATAATTATTGTATTGTTATTATTATTATTAGTAGTAACAGTCATAATAATAGCAGTGTTTTTGTTTTATAGATTCTGTGTTATCCTCATTACTGTATCATACTCATATGTGATCGTTGACCACAAAAGCAGTCAGAAGTCACTGTGTTATATTTTTAGTAATAGCCAACAATTCATTGTATGGGGCAAAATGAAAGTTATTTTCTTTTATGGAAAAAATCGTTAGAATATTAAGTAAATATATTTTGTATATTTCTTACCATAAATATATCAAAACTGAATTTTCTCAATATTTTGATGCATTTATTTTTTGCACCCTCAGATACATAGTTATTCAGCTTTCAGATAAATACAATTTCAAAACGCTAACCTGGCTTTGCATCTTACGCTGAATAACCATCAGAGACCAACAACTGCACATTAATGAAGTTTAAAAATACCACTTTAATGTGTTCTTAAATGTTTATTTTTATTATTAACAATGAAATATAAAATATATAAAAATAAAATTACACAGAATTGTAAACCACAAAAACATATCTGAGATATTAGCAATACTAATTTAAATAATATAAAAGTATAACTATACATATTTTGAAAATAAAATATAATGAAGCAGATATCTCGCAGTACAGCTTGCTAGAGTTGTAAACTGCACTTCCTCAGTCTGACAGGGCTGTAGCAGCGGATCAAAAGATAATAATATAGCTTAATCGTGCGTAGTCTGTGCCAAACATGTGCTCTTCAGTCCAGCACACAGACAGAAGAGACAGAGACACACAGAGCTCTTAGCCAGGACAGCGCTTCACTATTCTCCGAGTTTCACCACTTTTCCAAACAGCACAGCAAGACAGACAGAGGTCGGTCCCAGCCTGGCTCTCCTGAGAGTAACACACACACACACACACATACGCGGCAGCGAGCAATCGCTGTGCTGTTTACACTGACATACTGTACACACACTGCAATGTGCTGTCAACACCCTCTAACATCACCAGAGTCCATTTACATATTTACACACTCAGCGTGAGGCAAAAATGATACTGCGCACCAAATGAATACAAATGTGAATATGTAGAACTTGTTTTTATAATAGGTGAATACTTATTTTTAGTTATATTTAACTAGTGACGATATTACCATAACTGAACTGCCATTGTAATTCTGTATATATACAACTTTGTTTATTCTTTTTAACATGTATTAAAAGACATTTATTATATTACAAGAAGTGTTTCTTTTTATGTTTTGTTGTTATATTTTATATTATATTTTTATTTATAAAAAAAAAAAACACATAGTGATGTAATGGTATTTTTTCTTTTTTCTACTCATAAACGTGTGTGTGTATATATATATATATAATAAAATATGAACTTAATACAGAGTGTGTGTGTGTTTTGTAAAATACATTTCATTAAATGAATCTAAAAGTTGCATTTAGTAAACAAGCTGATTTACTTTAATAGTTTTGCTATATAAATACATACAAGCCACCAATATAATGCAAATTGTTATTCTCATAAAGTGGCCTGATGTGAAACCCGAGAGGCTGAGAAACTGACAGTTTATTCTGCTATCGCTGGATGTCAGGCATCCATCCACCAGTGTTATTCCTTAATCCGATTCATTTGGCCTCAGCGTGGACTGGCGTTGTGTGTTTGGAAGGGGTTCATGTGCATGATGGATGTTATTGTCAGAAATGCCAAGGTCAATACACAACGCTCATGCAAAAAAAAAGGACTTACTTATTTCAAAAGCACCTCCCATGTATCATCCTTGCAATCTGACCTTGCCTCCTTCTGTAATAACATTCTGCGAGAGGACAACTGCTGGGATCATTCTGCGGTGCTGGCGTCAGCCTGTAAAACGGCTCTTAGGCCAGCTGAATAGGTCTGTCTCACACACACACACATAGGGTTTAGATTTCAGAGATAAGCCAGTTTTGGTGCGAGATGAAGAACGGTAAACTTTTGCCATCATCATGGGTGAGAACGTCGTATAACTTGATGGTTTCAGGCTAAAATGTAAACGGCTAACAGCTAACACACACACACATTCTCGTACACACAGTATTGTACACCCAGCATGTCTTGTGAAAACATCATGCATAACTTTAATGGACTTGTTTCACAGTATGTTAGACTTTCTGGCCAAAAACGGGATCCCAGTAGTGGTCAACACTATATCAGATTGATTGACAGTGTCACTCACGGTTAGCTTAGCAATACATTAGCTCCTTGTAAATGCCACTTCTCTGTTAACACTGCAATTCTGTGGTCATCTGGAAAATTCATAGCCTGCGTCAGGCCTCCTTATACAGCCGTAGCCGGCTACATTGCAACACAAAATGACAGACTTTCCTTTCATACGTACGACTTGAAGCTGTATCTCTAGGTTATTATCGTACACTTAAAAAATAAAAAATAAAGAAACTTTAAATTTTTGTTTTTTATGGATTAAAATTCAGTGTTTATTCATTTAATAGTTCGCTCGTTCATTTATTCATTTAAAATGTACGGACATGTTAATAGACCAACCTCTTGAAGTGCTAAAATCTGTTTTGGACTTAAAAAATACAGTGGAAATCAACAGCAACAACTAACTAAATAAATAAATAATAACACACACAACTACTGCACTAAGATATATGAACCGATATATAATAAAACAGTTTATTGGAGTATGTTTTACAATAAAAAAAAATATATAATTCAGTCTTTCTACTTCAAAATTTCACATTCAATTCAATGTGTTACTTGCTGTTTCTTTGTTACTATATATATATATATATATATATATATATATATATGTGTGTGTGTGTATAATTTATTTATTTTATTTTTCTGTAAAAGGTACACGGTCTGGATCATACACACAAATACAAAACATGGTAACATGGGACAGAATAATAACAAAAAAATAATTATAATTTAACGCTAATTTAACAACATGATGTGTAACTTGAAATAAAGCAGAGAAAAAATACCATTTTTATATATATATAAACACTATTTTGTTGCAGAACTTCAGCAGTGCTTTTACCATAACATGTTCACAATGTTTTACTGTTACAATTCTGTTCATTTTAACAGCGTATGTTGAAGCAACATTAACGCCCTGCTGTATAGCCCCAAATGAGCGATTTGTGAGCAAGAATCAGTGGTCTTAATAAGAGACACAAGTGCTTCTTTCTATCCGGAGGGCGTTGGGTCGGTTAAGCCACCGGGCTGCATCTTTGGCCCGTATCGCCCCACGTAAGATTGACCTCTCCAGCTAATGGGAGGAAACACTCCAACAGACAATTAAATGGGCCACTTGTGAGGCTGAAAATGGAAATCTTCTATTGAAATTCAGCTTGGAGCGCTCTGAGTGCTAAGTTTCCCTCCAGGACAAAAGAGGGAGCGAACTACCCCGGTCTAAGAAAATGACTTCAATTAGCCATAATGTTAATCACCATAGCTCAGAACAAAAAAGTCAAGCTGGGAAATCCCTTGATGGAAATTGTTATAATTGCCCCTAACTACAGGGAAGAATATTTCTCTGCTCTTAATTACATGTGACTTAATATTTAAATATACCATTTGCCAGGGTTTCAAAGTATCTTAATCATGCCCATTAATTTTTAATATCTAACATTTGGAGTGGCAGCGCGCGCAGATAAACACCTTTTACAGTTTGACTGGTTACAAGCGGCAGGTAAGAGTAACAGAATGTCAGCCTTTCATTATTCATGAGGCCTCGCTGACAGAACGGGAACGCTCCGACAGGAACAGGTAATTGTGCCATCCACCGAGGTGTTAGGGAATAATCAATAGCGTACAGACACAGTTTCTGACTCCAGAGGAAAGCTATTGAGCTCTGCTTCGTTCACTATGGATGCATGAGGGGTAAAACCCTTTACCTGGGTTTCTTTTTGCAAAAAGCACAGGCTGGCCGTACATTATTCCGGTATTATACGGCTGCTTATCCTATGCAGTGTAAATGGACTTGGAGTATTGATTTGAAGTTATTTTTAATATGAGGAAAGTGATGCGTGTGAATGGCACAGCTGGGAACTGGTTGCCTGGGACAACGGTTCATAGTGCTCGTTATACAACACAGTTCATTATTCAACAATATTTGACCACTGAACACTGCACCAATCGCAATCAAGCATACCGTAGAGCTGTGTAATGAAGCAGTATAAGATGTAAAATGGAAAGTGTAGCGAGCTTGATGGGAAGTATACATTGACTGTCCAGCTTCTGACAAATAAAATCGTTATTAATAAAAGGGAAATTTGTTAAATGCCTTTCTGTTCGTGGTTGTGTCATGAGTATCTTAGGATATTTAAGTCATAAGGTCAGGGTCATATTTGAGGAGGTTTTTTGACCTATTTATTTATTTGCATGTCAGTCACATAAAGTTGTATTTTGTATTGTTGAGCAATGAATCAGTTCTGTTCAATTAGTTTAAAATAATGCAGCCATTATATAAAACTGCCTTTTTTTTCTGCATTTTCAAGCATTTTATTATTTTTTTTCTTCATTTTTTTTTCTTCATTTCATTGAAGACCGATTCTATACGTTGTCTCTTAATTAAAACAAATATATATATATATATTTGAAAGAATATAAAATGAAAATGAAAGAAATTAAACTATAAAAAATAATATTTAAAAAGGTCATACTACTT
Organism: Enteromius trimaculatus; assembly: GCA_032361065.1. Lineage (NCBI taxonomy): Eukaryota > Metazoa > Chordata > Actinopteri > Cypriniformes > Cyprinidae > Enteromius > Enteromius trimaculatus. The sequence continues at coordinate 573,308 of JAUMHP010000038.1, read as the reverse complement.
TTGTTTATTAAAGTACTCAAATTACGTAAACTAAAGCTAAAAAAACAACTTTATACAGACAATAAAATGGAAATAAAATTTAAATAAACAATATAAAATAATTTAATCCCAAATGAAAACAAAAGCTATAACAATGTATTAATTATACGTATATATATATACACCAAAAATAATATTACAGAAATTTAAACACAAACTTTGTCATAGACTTTTTGTTTTAATTTTTTTTTATTTATTTATTTTTTGTACATGAATGTGTGTTCACTCTGATTTCTCTAGAGCAGCGTGCTGAATGACCCACGATCAGATATGTAAAGAACAATGGGCACATGTACTGTGATGATCTCTCTGTGTCTTTCTCTCTCAGGGGTCATTACTGCTCCTGTGCCTGCTGGTCATTAGAGGATCTCTGAGTTCTTTAAGCTCTGTAGCAGGGGTTCTAACCCCAGAGTCCTGGCTAAAGTCCAACGGTGGCTCTTTCTCAATCTGGCCACCTTAATCATGCCCTTGTCTAATTGGCTAAATTAGTCAGTGCCTCTGCACCCCAGCTGCGTCAAAGCTCGAACCTGTCGGCCTAATCCAAACTCAGTGCTGCGCCTGTAGTTTAACGAAGGGCTTTCTCACAAGGTTGGGTCCGGGTAATTGAAGGTCAGAACACAAATAACATGTTTTGCAAAGGCTATTGATGAAGTGCCCTACAATTCATTAGAACGAGCCTTTAACAATACGAGGAAAAATGGCTTAAAGTCATATTGTTCTAAACTTAGTGGTCGAGCTAATGCTGAGCAAAAGACAAAGGTCAGAGTTTCACGGGCGGCCCGAGGAGGTTCGGCCCCTCGCGTCGTTTCCCCTTGGCAGTTGTCTGAAACTGGATGGAGCACTGCTGCGAAAAAACTCTCTCTCGTCTCTGTGTTTCTGCGGTTGCCAGCGGGCCGGTTTCTCAGTATGTGCTCGGCCGTAGGGAGCGCGGGGCCAGAGCTGCCGCTTTAATTGGCTCTCATTTACACAGTTGTGAGGATAGAGTCACCTGACTTATTCATCAGTCTGTGATTTCTTTCTTCTGCAGCTTTCTCTGTTGATCCATTCTTTATGCGCTCGGCTCTTGGCTTGACATCTAGAGCCGTGTTCCTTTGATGGAAAGCACATGGTCAGATATTACCCAGTAGTGTCAGGGAGGAACATCTCAGCGAGCTCAAAACATTTCACAGTGTTGCATTATAGTTGCGGATGGGTAACCTGTGCATTACAACACTTGAAATATCATTCGTGATAGGTAACCAAAAGACCTTAAGTTAACAAAAATGATGGGTAACTGCTGCACTAAGAAAATGCATCTTAATTTTTACAAAAACGAAAGAAAATGTGTGATGTGTCTGTTAGGTTTAATTAAACTTAAATTAAAATATAAGGTTTTTAAAATGGAACAAACTGCATTTTTAGTTAGGCTTTGAAATATTTCTAATACGTTTGCCTAATATGGTGAGTATGTAGTGTAGGGGGGGGGGGGGGGTAAATGCTA